>CANXYC010617515.1:0-15237 GCA_948193065.1 Aleurites moluccanus | reverse complement strand
TGGCATAATACTTGAAACTACTGCTCCTTACTCACCTCAATCTAATGGCATAGTTGAACGTAAGAACAGGACGTTAACTGAAATGTTAAACTCTATGTTATTGACAGCTGGCATGTCTTTTTGTTATTGGGGAGAAGCAGCTTTGACTGTGTCACATCCTGAATAGAATGCCACATTCTAAGACAAATTCAATACCTTATGAATTATGGCATAAACATCCTTGTAGATATGATACTCTAAAGAGTTGAGACTGTATCGCTTATGTGAGGATACTAGAACCTAGGAGGCCAAAGGTAGGACCTAGGACCAACACATGTGTATACCTAGGTAGTGCAGAGGATAGTGCAGCTGATCGGTTCTTGGATCTATCTACCAATGTGGTTATAGAATCTAGGGATGCAATATTCTTTGAGAATAAATTTCTAAAAGATCAAGGATTGATTTAATCTGGCACTGTAGAAATTAACTCAGAACCTTTAATAGATATTGCACCTAATTCCTCTGACACTCCTCAAATTAATGAATCACTACCTTTAAGAGTATCTACAAGAGAGAGTTCCCAAAACGTTTGGTGAGGATTTTATCACTTACCATTTAGACGATGATCCATCTACTTATAAATAAGCGATGAGATCTAGGGACCCTTTGTTATGGGCAGAAGCCATTGATGATGAAATGAGTTCTCTGTTATAAAATCAAACTTGGCAACTAGTCGATTTGCTAAAAGGGGCTAAGACTATAGGTTGTAAGTGGATTTTGAAGAAGAAACTAAATCTTGACGGATCAATAGCTCGGTATAAAGCACGTTTAGTAGCTAAAGGGTATACTCAAGTCTATGATATAGATTATTTCGATGTATACTCACCGGTCTGTCATTTGACTATGATTAGAATTCTTCTTGCATTGGCATCTATTGAACACTATGTTGTGCATCAAATGGATGTAAATACAGCTTTCCTGAATGGAGATCTAACAGAGGAAATCTACATGAACCAACCTGAAGAGTTTGTCATGAAAGGTTTCGAGAACAAAGTTTGTAAATTAAACAAATCTTTGCATGGTCTAAAACAAGCACCTAAATTGTGGCATCAAAAATTCGACAAAGTTGTAAGGAGCTTAGGATTTAAATTCAGTTATTCTGATAAATGCTTTTACTTTCGTTCTGTGTCGAATAAGATTGCAATTATTTGCTTGTATGTGGATGACATGTTAATACTTGGTACAGATCTTTCTATTATAAATGAAGTAAAAGGTGAATTAACTAAAGCCTTTAACATGTCAGATCTTGGTGTAGTAGACACCATTCTTGGAATGAAAGTAAGTTTTGGAGGACAAGGTATCACCCTTAGCCAAGCTCATTATATTGATAAACTACTTTCTGAATGGGGATACAGTGAGTGCAAAGTGGCTGAGACACCATATGACTCTACTAAAATACTAAGCCCTAATGAAGGAGCTAGTGTGAATCAGTTGGATTATTCCAAACTGATTGGTAGTCTCATGTATGCAATTACTTGCACTAAACCAGATATAGCCTTTAGAGTTGGCATGCTGAGTCGTTTCACTAGTAATCCTAATCAAGAGCATTGGAATACCTTAATGAGGCTAATGAGATATCTTAAGGGTACTCTCAATTTTGCTCTATGCTATAATGGTCATCCTCCTATATTGAAAGGTTTTTCTGATGCATCATGGTGCTTAGAATTTGAAAACAGTAAATCTACTAGTGGTTATGTTTTTACACTGGGTGGAGCAACTGTAGCATGGAAATCCAAAAGACAGACTTATATTGCTTTGTCGTCTATGGAATCAGAACTATCAGCTCTAGCTTCGGCAGGAGGAGAAGCAGAATGGATAAGAGATCTGATCTTAGATATTCCATTAACTTGTCTAAAGATTAATTCTTTAAGTTTGTTCTGTGATAATCAAGCTACAGTTTCAGTAGTGAAAAACTCACTCTTTAATGGTAAGAGAAGGCATATTAGGCTGAAACATACAACGCTGAATTATCTAATAGAATAAGGTATTATCACTTTGGTTGATGTGCGATCGAAGGATAATATTGCAGATGCACTCACAAAAGGTTTGAACAAAGATAGAATATTCAAAATTGTGGGGGAAATGTGTTATTTTGAATTTTCGAATCTCCCTTTGGTGATTAAGATAAACACTTGATAATGTTTTGATGCTTACAGTTGTCAATATATCATTCCACATTTGATGATATATCCTTTTAGGGCGAAT
Source organism: Aleurites moluccanus (assembly GCA_948193065.1). Lineage (NCBI taxonomy): Eukaryota > Viridiplantae > Streptophyta > Magnoliopsida > Malpighiales > Euphorbiaceae > Aleurites > Aleurites moluccanus. Next base: position 12,993 of record CANXYC010617515.1, on the reverse strand, counting down.
TATCTCACTCCACATTTGATGAGATAATTTATTTCCATTTGGATGTTCTATCCTGAACGGTTGTATCTTTCCATACTTGATGATACAGCTTAACTAGATTTGAACTTAACAGTTATAACATTCCATATAAAAATATGAAATGATTCTTTTGGAAAAGAAACTGTTTAGGCCTTATTCTTATATTATAAAGAAACTTGACATTGATACTTATTGGTTTTGACATTGATGCATACTATTATTGACGCATACTATTATTGACATTAATGTATTGTTGGTATTGATGCTTAATTGATATTAATATATTATTATTTTCAGTCATTGTGGTATTGTGCTAAGTTCTTTTGGATGAATTAGACATTTTAAAGAGTTATACAAATGATTGAATTCATATGAAATTCATATTTGGTAACTTATAGGAAATGACGAAAATAAAGAAGCAGAGCTAAACTGGACTTCTGATGAGAATGATCTACTTGATGAATAATTCATCTATAGCTCTAGATTGTGGGTGACTATTATATTTCTTTCAGTTGAATAAATAGTTCACTTGCAAGTGAAAATGCCCATTTTGATTGAGTTTAGTTAAATTCTAAAACTCTTTGTTGGTATACTTATTATTCAAATATATTTAATTTATTTGCATCAATTTAGTTTGTTTCTAAAATTGATAGTGTGCTTAAAGAATTCATATTTTGAGTAATGAATCTTTTTATGATATAATGATTTAATATTTTGTTTTGAATATTATATTATCTATCTATTGAAAAGTGCTATATGTAAAATATAGGAGGAGATTGTTGGGTATATTAAATAACCCTAACATACATTCTAATATAAGCCATAATAGATAATGGACCTTTATAGTGGGACTAATAGGTAAGAACCCATTAACTGGTTTAACCCTAGTGTAAACCTATATATATGCTAGCTGGGGGCAGCATGCTAGGTATTCCAAATTAGATACTTACGGTCTAATATTTCAAACAATCGCATATTGCTTGACCTAAAACCCTAACAATTGTAAGAAGAGAAAATTGGCTGTTGGTATATCAGTTTCAATAGGAGTTTTGCTGCTTGTGCTTGTTACATCATTTGGTATTCTTTGGAGAAGGAAACTGAAAAGGAAAGAAATATCAGAGACGATAAACTTGACATCAATTAATGATGATATTGAAAGAGGAGCTATTCCAAGAAGATTTTCTTATAGTGAACTTGTTTCAGCTACAAACAACTTTTCAAATGATAGGAAGTTAGGGGAAGGAGGGTTTAGTACTGTTCACAGGGGATATCTGACAAATTTAAACGTAGCAATTGCTGTGAAGAAAATTTCCAGAGGATCAAAACAGGGGAGAAAGGAATATATAACTGAGGTAAAGATCATTAGCCGGTTAAGGCATCGAAATTTAGTACAACTCATAGGTTGGTGTCATGAAAGGGGCGATTTCCTGCTGGTTTATGAGTTTATGCCTAATGGTAGCGTTGATTCTCACCTCTTTGGCAACAAGGCTCCACTCATTTGGCCTGTTAGATATAGAATAGCTATTGGATTGGCGTCTGCGTTGCTCTACCTACATGAAGAATGGGAACAATGTGTAGTGCATAGAGATGTTAAATCAAGCAATATAATGCTAGATTCAAGTTTTAATATCAAGCTTGGTGATTTTGGATTAGCTAGACTTATGGACCATGAATTAGGTCCACAAACAACAGGTTTGGCTGGAACTTTAGGCTACTTAGCACCAGATTATGTAACCACAGGCAGGGCTAGTAAAGAGTCAGATGTATACAGTTTTGGAGTAGTAGCCTTGGAGATTGCCACTGGAAGAAAAGCAATTGATCCTATTGAACCGGAATTTGAAATGAGTTTAGTAGAGTGGGTTTGGGATCTTTATGGAATTGGGAAACTGAATTCAGCTGTTGATGAGAGACTTAATAAAGATTTTGATGAGAAACAGGTAGAGTGTTTGATGATTGTTGGGCTATGGTGTGCTCATCCTGATAGAAGTTTAAGGCCCTCAATAAGGCAAGCAATTCATGTTCTTGATTTTGAAGCTGGGCTGCCAAATCTTCCAATCAAATTGCCTGTTCCTTTGTATCATATACCTTCACCTTCACCTGGTGAACCATTAATAACTTGTTCGAACATTGAATTGGATTCCAGTTCACCTGTAAATTTGTAATGGCCATTTTCGTAGTCAAAACTCAGAACAGAATTTAATTTACTTAATTCGCATTTATTAACATTATGGATTAATTTAGTTCATTTCCTTGAAATTTTGTTTTATTTTTTCCCATTGAATTCAGCCTCAGTTTTTCACTTTGAATATTGGCATTCATGGTTGTGGTGAAACTTATTTGTAGATGGCTTAAAATTATTTATATAAAAAAAGTTAAGACACAGTACTTCGCATTTGCTTTTGGTATATCAGAAATTCTTTACAAGGATGAAGTTATCAGGGTTTGGACATCTCACGTCACCAGATAATTACTCGACAACTGACAAGTTCACATAAGACTAATAATGCATTTATAAGAAATTTTTAAAAGTTCTACTTGTAGTTTGGCTTTATTTGGTGTCAATACAATGTTCAAACACATTGTTTGGCTTTATTTGGTGTGAATACAATGTTATTGGCCTCGTTAATTATAAAAAAACAAAAACAAAACCCTATACCTTAGATAAATAAAATACATGGCATATCCACTTTTCAACCAAGCTGCCTTTGAAATGATTTCCTTTTAGATTTAGGCAAGTGGTAAAATGAAACTCTAATAAAACCAATTTTTTTTTTTTGTTTTTTTTTTTTTTTTTAAGGTAGCTTGGTTTTTAACTAAGGTTTAAATTTGAGTTCTCTTAGTCCTGAACACAAGTCTAGTTAGACCAATTTCCTTTTACCGGAAAAAAAGAAAAGAAAAGTCGATTAATTTTTTATGATATTGTTCTGATAAAGTGGGCAAAGGAAAGAAATTTAAACGCATGGAAATGCAAATGAAAGTGACAATATGGTTTCTCTTTCCAGGAAAATTTCCTCTAGATTAAAGATAACACTAGTTAATTAATAGCTAAATCTGGGCATCTAAATTGGTTTCCCATCAATTTCGACTTTAATTTCAATCTACTACACTTCTCTCTCTCTCTATATATGTATGTGTGTCTAAAAATTCAAACTAGTTGTTATTAAAAAATAAGAAACAGTGATATTCAGCTGTTGTTCCTGGATGATAAATTTATGTTGTATTTTTTTAGTAACAACTAATTTGAAACTTTCCACTATTTTACTTATTCAAAACTTTATTTCAGCAACGAATACAAAAATCTTCACGTCAGCAACTTTTGAACATCTCAACGGCCTACTCATATGACACATATACAGCAGCTGAGACACCTTTTCAACATGCCGCACTATCTCGTGCTTCTTCCTTTTAGCCAGAGGTAAACTTTTCTGCATTGGCTTGTGCGCTTCCTACTGCACTACCTCGTGCTTCTCTCCTTTGCCATTTTTGCTCCTCTTTTTCAATAAATCTTGCATTTTCTATATAAATTTCATAGAACCATAAAATAAGTGAATTGATGAAATATATGAGGATTTTACTAGAGAATCAAGCTAAACACATATCAATTTAAGGTAACATCATACAAATACATATGAAAATATTTAGCATATCAAATTCTCATATTGGAAATTCTCACTCGTATAATATAACATGTTTCAATGGTTTTAAATTTAAGGGATAATTACACAAACAATCTAAGATTTTGATTAGTACTAATTATTATTTATTCATCACAAATAATTGTTGTATACTATTATTTTAACTTTATATCAAGCTCAATTCAGGGGAGCAAACAAACCATTTAAGATTATGATTGGTACTAAATCTTATTTATTTATCATAAATAATTGGTTATATACTTTTATTTTAACATTGTGTCATGCTCAATCCAGGGGAGAGAGTATGCAGTTTTTTTTTTTTTCATATTTTATTTTATACATAAACCCCAATTCATTTTATCAACAACTAGAGCACTTCAATTATTAAATGAGATTGAATCAGACAAATAAAAAGAGATTATAATAATTCAAGTTATAATCTAATGTCCATAGTGTGGTGCAGAATATAAAAATTTCTTATATTTTAATTTTCATAATATTAATGTCACTAATGCTTAATTTTGATCAAATTTCAGCCAGAAAGTTGATATGCACTTTGCTGAAAAATTGTACTTAAATAGCATTATTTTCATTAAAACTTTAAAAATGTCTTGGTAAAATACAGATTATATTTCAATTTAAAATTATTTGAAAATTTATTAAAATATAAGAATTTCTACGTTGCAAACTGAAATTGAAAAATAATAATGGTAAGTTCAGGAACCTCGAAAGAAATTTACCTAAAAACAAGAGGAAAGAATGTAAAGAGTCTTGCTAATATTAGGTCACCATTAGTTGTTTATTTTATGCTTAAAGTCAACATTAAACCTGTTATGCTGGCAATGGAAAATTGGCAATACATCTTCAAGACAAACTTTGGCTCTTTATTTACATTATTTTTTGTTAAGGATTTAGATCCTTTTTCAATGGTGCTTTCTTGAAATATATATTATAGTTGGTAGTTGAAACGTGGGTATCAAGAAAGATTAATTCTAACGACTATTATATGAAACTCTGAAGCTATATTCACACAGTACCATTCACTAATCCTCTCTTATAGACCAAACACAAACACCATGGCCACCTCTTTCTGCAATTCCCTTCCAATTCTTCTTCTTTTTCTTCTTCTTCTTCCTCCTTCTGCAAATTCAATTTCCTTTCAGAAAACACGGTTTGACTCCAGTGACACTAGCATTATCTACGAAGGAGGAGCAACAGCATCTGTTGGAACTATTGAATTTAACAGTGACACTTACATGTGTCAAATTGGTAGAATAACTTATGCAGAGAAGGTGCCTCTTTGGGATCCCCAAACTAAAAAACTCACAGATTTTACTACCCATTTCTCATTTTTCATTGACACAGAAAATCGAATATCTTATGCAGCAGGATTTGCTTTCTTTATTTCCCCTGTTGGATTCCAAATCCCACCCAATTCAGCTGGAGGTTTTTTAGGCCTATTTAACATTACCACTAGTGATTCTCCTCAGAATCAAATTGTTCACGTTGAATTTGATTCTTTTCCAAATCCTGAATGGGATCCTCAAGTTGAACATGTGGGAATTAACAACAATTCAATTCATTCAGCTACATACACTTATTGGAATACCAGCTTGCATTCCGGAGACAATGCTGACGTTCTGATCAAATATAATGCTACTACTACTAATTTGAGTGTGTCATGGAAATATAACAACTTCATCTTCTCAAGAAAATACAAGCCTTTCCTATATTATTGATCTCAGGGAGACTCTCCCTGAGTGGGTTCAAATAGGATTTACGGCTGCAACAAGTAATGTTATGGAAAGACATGTTCTTCAGTCATGGGAGTTCAGTTCAACTTTGGAAATGAAAGAAACAAATGGTGAAAGTTCTAAGAAAACAGGGCTAATTATTGGTTTATCAATTTCAATTGGTGTTGTTTTGATTGCTGCATTGGTTCTTGGAATTGGAATTTTCTGGAAGAAGAAGCAAAAGAAGAGAGAAATTCCAGAGACGGTGAACTTAACTTCAATTAATGAAGTCCTTGAAAAAGGAGCAGTACCGAGAAGATTTTCTTACAATGATCTTGTTACAGCTACGAACAACTTTTCAAATGAGAGAAAGCTCGGTGAAGGAGGATTTGGTGCTGTTTACAAAGGGTATATAACAGATTTAGATATGGCAGTTGCTGTGAAGAAAATTTCAAGAGGTTCAAAACAGGGGAAAAAAGAGTACATAACAGAGGTGAGAGTTATTAGCAGGTTAAGGCATCGAAATCTGGTGCAACTCATAGGTTGGTGCCATGAAGGTGGTGAATTTATTCTTGTTTATGAGTTTATGCCAAATGGAAGTCTTGATTCTCACCTATTTGGCAAGAAAATTTCACTTTCTTGGGCTGTTAGATACAGGGTAACTCTTGGATTAGCCTCTGCTATGCTTTATCTCCATGAAGAATGGGAACAATGTGTAGTGCATAGAGATGTTAAATCAAGTAATATAATGCTAGATTCAAATTTTAATGTAAAACTTGGAGATTTTGGGTTAGCTAGACTCATGGATCATGAACTAGGTCCACAAACAACAGGATTGGCTGGAACTATAGGCTACTTGGCTCCAGAGTATATAAGCACAGGCAGGGCTAGTAAAGAATCTGATATTTATAGCTTTGGAGTAGTTGTATTAGAAATTGTTTCTGGGAAAAAGGCAAATGATCCAGTTGAAAAGAAATCAGGAAAGAAATTGGTAGAGTGGATTTGGGATCTCAATGGAATTGGGAAATTGAATTTAGGTGTGGATGAAAGACTTCATCAGGTTTTTGATGAGAAAGAAGCACAGTGTTTAATGGTGGTTGGATTATGGTGTGCTCATCCTGATTTTAATTTGAGACCATCAATAAGACAAGCAATTAATGTTCTAAATTTTGAAGCTGAATTGCCAAAACTTCCTGCAAAAATACCTATTCCTGTGTATAATGTGCCTACACCTTCTGTTAGCTCTGGTGAACCTTTACTTTCATATTCAAGTATTGAGGCTGGTCGTTAAACCCTGTGTAGTTTGACATGATATAATCCTATGTAATAGATTTTAATTTAATTAAATCAATTTTTAGTTCATTATTCTATTAATTTTTTTATTTTATTTTATTTCATTTTGTTAAAGATTATGTAGATTTATGGATTTGTTAGCTTTCCGTAACTAAAATTTGAGATTTAAGATTTTTTTTTTTAATTTTATTTGTAATTTTTCACTTAAAGATATTTTCAAATTCTTATAATTATTTAAAATTAAATTTTAATTCAAAAATGAATTTCATGCAAAGATAAAAAATAATTTCTTAATATATATATATAAGTCCTTTTCAAAAGAAAGTCAAATAGCCTGATTTTTTTATATTTATTTTTTTATTAAAATATTTTAATATGCACAAAATATTAATATTATTATTAAATTTAAATATTATTTTTTATAAATTATATATATTAATATTAAAAATATATAAGAATTAAATTTTATTATATATAAGTCACCTTAAATAATAATAAATTTTAATGAAAATCTTTTAAAATGTATTGATGTAGAAAAAATATAAGAAACTTTTATAAAAATTTAATTTTTGAAAGAATTATTTGGTAAATAATTTTTTTTTTTTTTTTTTATATAACTTATGAATTTAATTTTTATATAATAAATATAGATAATATGCATTAGGTATGTTATATTTCATTATGTTTAATTACATATCCACATACTAATCTTGTGATATCCGTTATTGGAAGTAGCTAACGTTGAATATAAAGTAAAAAATAATAATATCCCTATTTTTACAATTAATTTCATTTATATATATATATTGATAAATTTACGAGATATCATTATATCATAAAAATTATAATATTAATTTTGCTTCGCATTTCATCCCAATGTTTTAATATTGTATTTAGATTGTGATTAGAAATGGATCATGAGTAAGGGGCACATGCCTCTCCTTGAATTTTATTTTTTTTATTTTTTATTTATTTTTTTTTTATAAATTATATTTTAATTCATAAAAATTAATATAATAAATATTTTGATCTTGATTTTTTGAGAGACTTATTAGTTAGTTCATATATTTTTATTCATTTTGTATAATTATTCATTCCGTCCGTTTACTGTTAAAATTCTATAAAAATATTAAAATATTTTTTATTTATATTTAAATTTTTTTACTATTATAATTTATATGAAATAAATCTTACAATTTGAATTTATAATTTTATTAAACTATAATATTAATACTAATTTAATGAGTCAATTGCAAATTTTAAATTTCTCTAAAATAACAACAAAATTTTAATTAGAGAGATAATTATTTATCTACACAAAGTTAAAGCTTCAGTTCTAATTTTCAAGCCAACAATATTAAAAATTCTATCATAAAATTCATAGGTAGATTAATAGAAGTTGTCAGATTAACACTTAGCAAATAAAGATGAAAAATAATAAATTACTAAATAATTATTTTTCAGACAATATAATTATTTTCATAATTTTATTATTTTATACGTCAGTTCCTAATTCAATTTATATTTACTATATAAATAACGATTTTAAATCCTATTAATATAGAATTACAACTCCTTTCAAAAAATTCTGAATCCGTCCTAACTGTGACTAAGGTGGCATTCGTCTGTAAATTGGATTCTTGTCGAGCAACAAACAAGAAAGCCCAGTTGTCTGCAATTCTGTACAGTTCATTTGTACTTGGACTTGGACTCATGAATAGTTGATGAGTGAAGTGTGATATATGAAAAGCAGGCTTTCTTCTTCGCTCGCTGCCCATCCATTTTCGATTTTGGCAAAATCTATTTCTACGAATATTTAAGATGGTATGAAAATCCTCCGATCCCTTTTATTATTCTGATAATTACTTTTCTCTTTGTAATTTCTAAACTCTGCCAATTATCACCTTTGTTCTATAAAGGATAACAATAAATAAAAGATATTTTATCTACTGTACACTTCGTAAATGGCTAAAATTATATCTTCTGTTGTATTTACTCATCTTAACTAATGTCTATCTTGTATAGGAGTTTATCTCAATTCTCTTCTAATTTGTAAAAGGCTTTTATATACAGCCTATGTAATTTAGCAAGATACATAAAATAATAAAATATCATCTTTCACATATTGATTCTTTACACGATATCAGAGCTTCTTTTAGTCTAACGAGTCTGATCCCATCAAGATGGCAGAAAATAGTGGCGAAGAATCTTCCACCTAAACACCTCAAATCATCAGCACCAATGTTCCTCTTAAAACATCTAAGTTACTTATTTCCAAAAATACTGCAACACAATTGCCACTCAAACTCACAACCACAAACTACACTGCTTGGCGAGCATAATTTCAAGCTCTCTTGTTTGGTTATGACTTAAAAGGTTATATATCAGGAACTTTGTCCTGTCTAGTCGAAACCGATGCCACAAGTGCTCCATCGCGTATTTTTTGGCTGTGACAAGATCGTTTATTACTTCATGCCATTCTTGCCTCTGTTTCAGAATCCATCATATCTCTTATTGCTGCCTCACAAATGTCTCGTGATGCTTGGACAAAACTTGAACTACTTTTTGCCAACAAATCTCGCTGTCGTGTTATGCATCTCAAGGAGAAATTATCACTTCCACGAGTGGCTAAGACCATTGTTGTATGTCTTTAGTCAATTAAATTAATTATAGATGAACTTGCTCTAATGGACGTTTCATTTGTTAAAATTATTGTGAGAAGTTTATATTTTATTCTTGAATTAATCAAAGAAGTACATTCATATTTATACACCGCTAATAAAGTTAAAAGAGAAATAAATACAGAGCAAATAAAGATTCATAATTAATACATAATTCTTAATATAATTGGAATTCTTATTCTACAATATAGGAAGTATACAAAATTTTTAATATAAGTGGAATTCATATTCTACAATATAGGAAGTATCTCTAACACCCCCTCAAATTGATGCCGGAAGATCTTGAAGGCGTAACTTGACACGATTTGGAATGAACAAACGATAACCCAAGGGCTTCGTAAAAATATCAGCAAGCTGATTATCAGATTTAATAAACTAAACCTGCAATTTCTTACTAGCTATAAGCTCATGAACAAAATGATAATCCAATTCAATATGCTTAGTACGAGTATGAAAAACAGGATTATAAGATAAATAAACAGCTCCCACATTCTCACACCATAGAATAGGCGAATAAGATGGAGAAAAATCAAGCTCCAATAATAAAGATACAATCCAAACTGTTTCAGAAGAAGCATTAGAAAGCGCCCGGTACTCACGAGCAATAGTATGTTGTTTCTTTGTCATCCAAGAAATAAGATTATGACTCATAAAAATAGCATAACCAGTAGTATACCGCCTATCATCTGGGCAACTAGCCCAATCACTACCTGCAAAACATTGTAAATGGAGAGATGAATTACATGAGAAATGTAGTCCCATGCGCAAAGTGCCTTTGAGATAGCGTAATAGACGCTTGAGAGCCGTCTAATGATCCTCATTAGGCTGATGCATAAACTGACAAAGCTTGTTGATAGACAAACAAATTTCCAGACGTGTAAGAGTAAGGTACTGTAAAGCACCCACAATATGACGATAACGCTCAGGATGAGAAAATATAGAAGCCAAATCTTTGGATAATGGTGGCGCAGAAGCCATAGGAGTGGCACAAGTTTTAGCATCATTCATTCATTCCCTATGCAAAAGATCAGAAATATATTTATGTTGTGTAAGATGCATACCCAAAGTAGTCCGAGTTACCTTTATGCCAAGAAAATAATGAAGATCACCCAAATCTTTGATGGGAAAGTTGGCACACAAAGCTTGAAAAAACCATGATATCTACGAGGCATTAGAACCTGTAACCAAAATGTCACAACATAGACAAGTATAAATAGGTGATGATCATCTTTCTTTATCGTATATAGCGAATTATCCGCTTTGGAAGCTTGAAACCCAAGACCAAAAAGAAAAGTTGCAAGTTTATGAAACCAAGCACATAGTGCTTGCTTAAGCCCATACAAAGATTTATTAAGTTGGCAAACATAATCCGATTTCAGATAATCAACATAACCAAGCGGTTGTTCCATATATATAGTTTCATCAAGAGTACCATGTAAAAAGGTATTAGAAACATCAAGTTGCTTAGTAGACCATTTAAAAATTGTTGCTAAGGACAATACCATGCGAATGGTGGTAGCTTTAACAACTGGACTAAAAGTCTCATTATAGTCAATACCATTTTTTTGTTTGTACCCTTTGGCCACTAGCCGAGCCTTGTATCTGTCAATAGTACCATCACGTTTCCTTTTAATTCGAAAAATCCATTTATTCTCAACAACATTCACACCACTTGGTCTAGGTATCAATTGTCATGTATTATTATGTTGTAAAGCATTAATCTCATCTAACATAGCTTTTTGCCATTGAACATATGGTTTGGCTTTAGTATATGAAGTAGGTTTTATGTCTAAGTAATTAGTGGATAATTTGCTTTCAGTTATCAAGGCTTTTCTAGAAGGTATTGCGGTGGTACGAAGAGACATGGAATGGATGCGAGCTGCTATTTGTGGATCGGTGGCGTCAGGTTGGGGCTGCTGAAGTTGCAGCGATGATGGGTTGGCTTGAGGTATGACTTGAGGCTGTTGAATATGTGAATAGAAGTCTGATAAATGTCTTATTTTATGTTGAGATGAAGGTGGTGTTAATTCTGAACTTGATAATGGTGAATTGTGAGGTATATAGGAGGACTGTGGTGTTGGTAATGGAGAAAAAAACAAAGAACTTGGTTGGGTATGGGAAAATAAAGAATTAGTAAATGAAGACATATCTGATAGTGGGGCTGTTTGTGGCATCAATGAGGTTGAGTTTGGATGTGAAATTGTCAACCATGGCTTAGAAGAAGAACCTGCACATGTGCCTGTAGACTGATGCAAATTTTTAAAAGGAAAGACTGACTCATCAAAACGAACATACCGAGCAATATAAAGTCGTCCAGTTAATGAATTAAAATACCTATATCCCGCATGATTAGGTGAGAGACCCAAATAAATACAAAGTTGTGAACGATAAGAAAATTTATGAGACCTGTAAGGTCTTAAAAGAGGAAAGATTACACAAAAAATTTTAAATTCTTTATATTTGGGATATTGCCGAAACAACTTAAAAAATGGACTTTGTGTAGCAGTAGAGACACTAGATGGCATACAATTAATGGAATTAACTTCAACATCAAAGGAAAAATTCAAAAAATTTAAAGGAATGTGAGCATGGGCTAAAAGTGTGAGACCAGTGTCAACAATATGACGAATTTTTCTTTCAGATAAGCCATTTTGCTCATGTGTATAGGGACATGCAATACAATGAAGAATACTAACTTGTTTAAAATATTTATTTAAACTTTGATATTCACCATCCCATTCAGAATGAAAATCATGAATTGGAGTTTGAAATTAATGCAGAATATAAGATTCAATCTGTTTAAAAATTGCTAAAACCTCACTTTTATTTTTCATAAAATAAATCCATGTAAACCAACTGAAATCGTCAACAAAAATAACAAAATAACGATGATCGTAGTGAGATAACATATGGGCATGTCCTCAAATGTCAAAATGTATGATTTCAAAAGGCTGAGAACTTGAATGTATAACAGTCGAAAATAGTAATTTATGTAATTTTCCTAAAGAGCATGAATGACAAATAGAACTGGGACTAAAAGATCCTAAATTAAAATTTTTGACAACTTGTTTGACTTTTCTAATATTAGGATGACAGAGTTTAGCATGCCAATCTTCATGTGGTGAATTAGTAGAATGCACTTATTTCCTTTGAGCACGTGGTTGACACATCACATACAAACCCTTCCTACTTGGGCTACAGAGGAGTAGTTTTTTGGTTTCCTGATCCTTGATAGAAAAATGAGTTGGCCAAAATTCAAAAAAAACAATATTATTTTTAGCGAATTGATTAACTGAAAATAAATTTTTAATTATACGAGGAACATATAACACATTATTCATATTTAAGGAACCATGTGAACAAGGAAAAGAAACTTTGCCAAGATGAGAAATTTGCAAACCTTGACTATTCCCGACATACAATTGATCACCCTCTTTATATTCAGAAACACTACTCAATGTGGAGATAGTGTAACATGTGAATTCGCACCCATATCAGGATACCAAAGATGATGATCACGACCATGATTATTGTAATGAGAGGGAGAAGTGCCACCTGAAAAGGTAAAATTTGTTTGGGGTTGAAACTGTAGACGAGATTTATTAGAGTATCGGTGACGACAGCGATCAGTAA
>CANXYC010617500.1:0-10021 GCA_948193065.1 Aleurites moluccanus | reverse complement strand
GCTCTACTAAAATAAAGAAGATGAGTTTAGAAGACGTACCTTGGCCCTCGCTTGGAGGGATGCTGGCGGGCGGAGTGCTCTTCCGGAGCGGAGTTCCACCTTGGATCGGATGGTGCCTCGAGGCGATGAGTCGGGACCTTGCTTCGAGGAAAAAATTCAACTAAGAGGCTCAATATGCCCCTATTAGCAACTCTTTGAAATCGAAAGAGAGCTAAAAAAGAAGAAAATATCCCTTGGAGCGGAAAAAATGCGAAATCTAGTGATGAAAACGATTTCTTGGCCTTTTTTCCTTGCCTTTGGCTTATTTCGGACTGCTTTTTCTCCGTCGTTGTTCTCTGGAAGGTAGGGGGAGGTCCTCTACTTATAACAGGAGCTCTAGGAGTCAATTCCCGTGCACTTTCGATGTGGGAATTGAAAAAAGTCGGAGGAAGCTTGCTGCTGCCGCCGGAGAGTGGGGGTGGCACCACCTTAGGCATAGGGCGGCACAGGCCCTAAGGGAGGGGAGCACCGCCCCATGGCTTTGCTGGGGCTGGCGGTGCCGCCCAGAGGGGCTGGCGGAGCCGCCACCCCTCTCTGGCGGCGATGCCAAGGCTTGAGGGAGGCAACAGTGGCCAGCTGGAGCTCCAAGGCCGTTCCGGGTCCGTCTGGGTGCGGGTTAGGTTCCGGGGAATGTTGTTCGGGTTGATGCGAGTCCGAGGGGTGTAAAAAATGAGTGTTCACAGCCTCCAATCCAGTTAATCATGCTTGCACAAAGCACTTAGAGATTGATCTTCATTTTGCTCGTGAACGAGTTCATTGGGGTGATATTGTCATACATGTTGTTCCTAGTGATGCACAACTTGCGAATATCTTTACTCGTTTCCTTCATTTGTGTAACAATCTTGGCATGTTATCTCATGCTCAGATTGCAGGGGGATAATATAGTATAATAGGAAGTCACTATGTATAGCATGATTATGAAAAATCAATTGCAATTATAGGAATTAGCTTCCTAGATTATTTAGTTTCCTATTATAGGAATTGGCTTCCTAGATTATTTATTTTCCTAGTTAAACATACAATATTTGTATATAAATACCTGTATTATCAACCTATTGAAATACAAGAAACATCATTTTTCTTCATATTGTTCTTGTAGTATGGCAAAGGCAAAGGATCGAACTCAAACAAGGTTTCCAATAGCAGAAGTTATGAAAGTCTGTAATCATGAAAATGGGGAGAAAATAAATATTTGTAATAATTACTTTCTAAATAAGAAAATAAATATTTATGATAATTACTTTTTAAATATACTTACTTTTCATAGGAGTCTTCCATATAGAACCAGTCAGTGTCAAATGGATTATGTTTCTTTGGAATATGAAGTAGTTGTTGTTCTGTACTTCTAGAATTCATACCGAGAGAGAGTGATGGTAGAGGGAATTAGTAGTTAATTATAGGGAGAAAATGGATAGTTGTATATATGAGAGTTACAAAAGAAGAAGTGGAACGTACTAAATATAGCATTAGTTAATGGAACGATTACCAATTACTAATTAATCACTATAAACGGCTAAATCATGCATGCATTCTCCTTAATATTAATGTATATATTTTGCAGTGTGCTACTACTATTATTTCTTGGAGTGGCAAACCACTTAATAATTGACACATGACTGTTATTTTGAGTTGTTCATAATAATAATTAATTTTAATTATTATGGATATTGCAGAACATTTAATAGTTAACTTTAATTATTATGAATATTGTAAACCATTTAATAGTTGATATACATGGTTATTATTTTGTAGAAAATAAAATATTTTTCTCTCTGCTATCTCTTTCTAATTATTTTATCTTCTCATTTATTAATTTTTTTTTCAATATAATTATTAGAGTAGCATTTATAAATTTATTGATATAAAAAAAATTATAATTAAAATATTTGGGGGTGGTGCTATGCATCAACATTCTTTTTGATAGATATTTCTTTATCTTTTTATTTCCATGATTAATTGTGAAATCATTTTTATTTTTTTATTCTTTTTTCTTTTTTTAATTATTCATTTAAAAAAATACAATAAACATTAGATAAATCAGGTCTTATGATTAGGACTCATAACCCTTTCCAATTAGGGCATAACAATATACATTATGCATAATGCCGACAGTATGGACTCACTACTCTGTCGGGGCAGCAACTCTGTCAAATCACATCGAAATCAATGAAATCAATAAACACATCAATAAATACCATTTCAAAAATATGGTATCACCAAGCATTAATAACTCATCATCAATCAATTCAATGAGCAATAGAATCAATAAGATATTAATAACAATCGATTATACAATGAACAAAGGTATAACAACCAACAATGGGATCAAACATAAGTTGATCATTTACGGAATGGTATTCAAATGGTTGGCCTATGGATTTTAACCTAGGCATTTTGTCGAACACTTGGTGTGCAACCAACAATAGACATTTTGGCAAGGTTTTAGTGCAACATTGATATTACCCCAATTGTCAACAACAATACACATTGAAAGAAATTTCATAGGCATTATATACACACCAATAAACATCATCAAATGGATCAATATGGCATAGAAAAACAAGCCAAAAATCAAGGCAAAATCAAGGTAATTTGCCCTAAAGTGGTTCAACCATTTTTGGGTTTTTACACATGAATTCTGATTGGCATTTTAACACTTTAGACATAACATATGATGCATAAAAGACTCACCTAACACGTCAAATCACCTAGCAAAATTTGTTTGCCACCAATTTCTTCAAATTCCTCAAAGTAGGCAAATTGTGCAATTTTCTTCAATCAAATTTTCTACAACAATTCAACCATCAATTACTAATTAATTAACTTCCAATTTACTTATTCTACACTCAATTTACACATACTAATCCAATTTCACAAAATCAATTCAAACAACTTAGGTTTAGGGTTTAAAAATTAGGCAAAAATGTTATATGCATCAATTGATACAATTAAACACATTACCCAATCTTACTGGCATCTAATAACCCTAAATCAATCATAAAATCAAACAAAGCAACAATTTACCTCAATTTGATGAAATGACCGAAATTTCTAAGTCCATTTTTCTTGAAATTTTCTTGATTTTTATAGTTGGAAATGGATGGAGGATGGATAATATGAAGTTTACTTCAAGTTTCCATGGATTTTCCTTAGCAAAAGTTGAAGAAAAATCAATGAAAATGGAAGAGAAAATTTCGGACAAGAAGAGAAGGAAAATGGCCAAAAACTTTCTCAGTCTAGCTTATATAGTAAGTCATATTTGGCAAATTTCCTTTTAGTCCTCCAACTTTTCTTAAATTGTGCTTTTGCCATATTTTCCTTCGGTAATTTATTCTGACAATTTCGTCGGGTTTTGGATTTCAAAGTGAATATTCAAACATCTTATTTTTATTAATACTTTATAATAAAAATAGTTTCAGAGCCGTTCTGAAACTCAGACTGTCCAAATTTCACTATACCCATAAAGTTTCCTTTATTTACGGTTTTGCCATTATTTACTATTTTAGTGTTTGTAAATATTTTTCACCTCTTTCTTTTCATTGTATTTACACATGCATATACATAATCATTTACCCCTTAGTTAAAATCAGAAATTCATCTGTCAACTGGACTGCTATTTTTGCGGCAACGATATCGACACCGACATTTTCCAAAAAAGTTTTATGTTTTAGCTCTAACTGAGTTTTTAAAATTATCTTTAGTTATTTCAATAATTTCAAACCACATACTGAGAACTTTAATCATAAAAACATGTTATGCTTTTATAGGGTATTACAGCTAACTATACCATACATAACCCATGGAGCAGCTAGGATATGAACATACAAAAATATTCAGTATTTAATATAATTACACTACTATAATATTATAAAATCTACAGAGAGTCAAAATGCTGGGATATTTGCCTCCTACTCTGCGCCTGGAGAGGGAAACAGTGAGAGGGTGAGTATATATGATACTTAGTGAATCTAATATGCATCGACCAATAAAATAGGTAATGAAATATCAATAAACAATAGGCAGATGAGATAAATAAATCAATCTGCTCAAAATCTCTGGATATAGAGTCAAGTACAGAATACGACTGTAAAGTCAGTACTCATATCAAGGAAGATATATCACATGGATAAGATAGATAATGACAAATATAGAGCCATAAGTATAGAAATGTGTCAAGCATAAATGAATCTCATATCAATAAACATAAGACAGATCAGGTCTTATGACTAGGACTGATATCCCTTCCCGGTTAGGGCATAATAACAATATATTGTGCACAATGCCAATAGTATGTACTCACTACTCTGTCGGGGCGGCAACTTTGTCAAATCAAATCGGAATCAATAGAATCAATAAACACATCAATAGATACCATTTTACAATAATGGCATCACCAAGTATCAATAACTCATCGTCAATCAATTCAATGAGTAATAGAATCAATAAGATATCAATAACAATCGATTATACAATGATCAAAGGTCTAGCAATCAACAATGGGATCAAACATAAGTTGGTCATTTACGGATAAAAAGTTGATGTAATTGACATACCATTATTGCTGGCGATGATGACATTCAAATGGTTGGCCTATGGATTTTTGAGCTAGACATTTTATTGAACACATTGTGTGCAACAAATGAATTGGCCTTTTGGAAAGGTTTTGGTGCAACATTGATATTGCCCCAAATATCAACAAACACACACATTATAAGCAATTCCATAGGCATTATACACACATGAATAAACATCATCAAAAGGATCAATTTAGCATAGGAACACAAGGCAAAATGAAGTAAAACCTAGGCAATTTTGCCCTAATGTGGTTTGGCCACTTTGGCCTTTTTGCATATGAATTTCAATTGACATTTTAACACATTAGGCTTTTAATTTGATGCATAAAAGACTCACCTATCACTTCAAATCACTTAGTAAAATTTATTTGCCACTAATTTCTTTAAATTCCTCAAAGTAAGCAAAATATGCAATTTCTTCCAATTGAATTTTCTACAATAATTCAACCATCAATTACCTATCAATTAACTTCCAATTAACTTATTCTATACTGAATTTACACATACCAATCCAATTTCACAAAATCAAATCATGCAACTTAGGTATAGGGTTTGAAAATTGGGCAAAAATGCTATATGTATCAATTGATGCAATTAAACACATTACCTAATCTTACTAACATCTAATAACCCTAAATCAACTATAAAATCAAACAAAGCAATAATTTACCTCAAAAAGGTGCTTTAGCCGAAATCCCTTAGTGCTTTGTTCTTGAAATTTTCTTATTTTCTATGGTTGCAAATGGATGGAGGATGGATTATATGAAGTTTATTTCAAGTTTTCATAGTTTTTCCTTAACAAATTTGAAGAAAAATCAATGGAAATGATGGGAGAGAATTTCGGACAAGAAAGAACAAAAATGGCCAAAAATATTTCTAAGTATGGCTTATATAGTAAGTCACAAATGAAAAATTCCCTTTTGGTCCTTAAATTTTCCTTAAATTGTGCTTTTGCTATATTTTCTTTATGTAATTTATTCTGACAATTTTGTCGGGATTTCAATTTCAAAGTGAATATTCAAACATCTTATTTTTATTAATACTTTGTAATAAAAATAGTTTTAGAGCCGTTCTGAAATTCAGACAGTCCAAATTCTACTATACCCCTAAAGTTTCCTTTATTTACGGTTTTGCCATTGCTTACTATTTCAGTTTTCGTAAATATTTTTCACCTCTTTCTTTTTACTGTATTTACACATGCATATACATAATCATTTACTCTCTTGTCAAAATCAGAAATTCATCTGTTGACCGGGCTGCTATTTTTGCAGCAGTGATATCGACACCGACATTTTTTGAAAAAGTTTTCCATTTTCGCTCTAACGGAGTTTTCAAAATTATCTTTAGTCATTTTGATAATTCCAAAACACATACTGAGAAATTTAATCATAAAAATATGGTAAGCTTTTATAGGGTATTACATTGTACCCTCCTTCAAAAAAAATTTGTACTTGAATTTAAATTACATATATAGATCAATGTTGAAACAAGAATGGATACTTGTCCATCATATCCTGCTCGCTTTCCCATGTGCACTCTTCCATCAACTGATTCCTCCATAGCACTTTAACCATTGGGATTTCCTTGTTTCTCAGTTGCCTGACTTGTCTATCTACAATTTCCATTGGTATCTCCTTAAATGATAAGTCTTCATTAACCCCAATATCCTGTACCTCCAATACATGCGATGGATTAGATACATATTTCCTCAGCATAGAAATATAAAACACCAGATGAACATGGCTCAAATTTGGTGGAAGAGCCAATCTATAAGCCACATTACCAATCTTATTAAGTATTTCAAATGGGCCTACAAATCTTGGTGACAGCTTCCTTTTCTTCCCAAATCTCATAACACCTCTTATTGGTGAGATCTTAAGAAAGACATGGTCACCAACACCTCTTATTGGTGAGATCTTAAGAAAGACATGGTCACCAACTGCAAAATAAACATCCTTCCACTTTGGATCAATATTAACTCTTCTGTCTGCTGAAAGTGGTCTTCATTCGATTTATAATGATAGGCAACTTTTTCACTGTCTCTTTAATCAATTCTGGTCCTTATATTTATTTCTCTCCTAGTTCTATCCAATACACTGGAGATCTGCATTTCCTACCATACAATGCTTCATATGGAGCCATTCTAATAGAAGAATAGTAACTGTTATTGTAGGAAAATTCAATCAGTGGCAAATACTAATCCAAGTTACCTTTAAAATTCAGGACATATAACCGCAACATATCCTCCAAAGTCTAGATAGTCTTCTCTGACTGTCCATCAGTCTATGGATGGAAAGCTGTACTGAACCGTAACGGGGTACCCGTAGCCTCTTGGAACTTCTGCCAAAATCGAGAGGTAAACTGTGTACCCCTATCCGATATGAACATCACTGGCACTCTATGAAGCCATACAATCTTGTCCACATACAACTGTGTATATTGAGTTGTAGAGTAAGAAGTTTTCACTTCCAGGAAATGAGCGGACTTTGTCAATCAATCTACAATAACCCATATGGAGTTATAACCCCGTGTAGTCCTTGGTAAATTGACTACAAAATCCATAGTAATCTGCTCCCATTTCCACTCTGGCTACTCAATCTCCTAAAGCAAACCAGATGGCTTCTGATGCACAAACTTAAACTGTTGACAGGCTAATCATGAAGAGACAAATCGAGCTACATCCCTCTTATTGCCTTGTGTTCCTATGCCAAATTGATCCATTTGATGATGTTTATTGATGTGTATATAATGCCTATGGAATTGCTTATAATGTGTGTGTTTGTTGATATTTGGGGCAATGTCAATGTTGCACCAAAACCTTGCTAAAATGCCATTTCATTATTGCACACAATGTGTTCGATAAAATGCCTAGCTCAAAAATCCATGGGCCAACCATTTGAATGTCATCGTCGCCAACGATAATGGCATGCCAATTGCGTCAATTTTTTGTTCGTAAATGATCATATTATGTTTGATCTCATTGTTGGTTGCTAAACCTTTGGCCATTATATAATCGATTGTTATTGATATGTTATTAATTCTATTACTTATTGAATTGATTGATGATGAGTTATTGATAGTTGGTGATGCCGTTATTGTAAAATGGTATCTATTGATGTGTTTATTAATTCTATTGATTTCGGTGTGATTTGATAGAGCTGCCGCCCCGATAGGGTATTGAGTACATATTGTTGGCATTGTGCACAATGTATTGTTATTATGCCCTAACTGGGAAGGGATATTAGTCCTAGTCATAAGATCTGATCTGTCTTATATTTATTGATATGAGATTGATTTGTACTTGATACATTTCTATATGTATGGCTTTATTCTGTCATTATCTATCATATCTATGTGATATATCTTCCTTGATATGAGTACTGACTTTACAGTCATATTCTGTACTTGACTCTGTATTAAGAGATTTTCAGCAAATTGATTTATTTATCTCATCTGCCTATTGTTTATTCATATTCTATTACCTATTTTATTGGTCGATGCATATTAGATTCATTGAGTATCATATATACTCACCTTCTCACTGTTTCCCTCTCCAGGTGCAGAGTAGGAGGCAGATATCCCAGTATTTTGACTCTCTGTGGATTCTGCAGTATTATAGCAGTGTAATTATATTAAACACTGAATATTTTTGTTTGTTCATATCCTAGCTGCTTCATGGGTTATGTATGCTATAGTTAGCTTATGAACATATATGTATAGATATTTGGAGTATAAATGTATAAGATTATGAAAATTACAAAAGGTGACAGAATGAATGATAGAGTAACAAAATGAATAGTGCTTATGTGAGTGTATAATTATAGTCTGATATGTAATTGATGGTAGATGATTCCGCTACAATATTAATATAGTATAAGATTGTATTGATGTGATTGAAGGGTTCTATGGGTACCGGTCACCTCTGGCATCTCCCGCACCCTAGGACTGTCACGATCCGGAAACGGATCATGAAAGAGGTGGTATCAGAGCCCTAGGTTGCTGATATTAGAGAACTAGGTTACAAATATCTGAGCATAGGTTACAGAGGAATAGTAACTAAGTATGGGTAGAGTTAAGTGAACCATGGAGCATAGGAATTCATGTCTCGTCTATTGATGTGTTCGTCAAATGTATATAAATATTATACGTTGATGTATTATAATGAGATAGTTCCTATTTTTTGTTGTCTGTAGTGACAGAGATGTCCGGTGACAGAGACAGAAAAGATGCCAGAGAGGCAGTGGTAGCCTCTAATGAGTCTCTGGTCATAGAATTTTATGTTTTCAAGGGACCGTCTAGATCTCGACAGACCACAGAGGAGACAGAAAGGACTGATGACCGCTGGAGGATAGAGATGATGAGGGCAATGATGGATTTGCGTAGGGAACTAGCAGATTTGAGGCCAAAATGACAGAATGTACCGCCACCCCCAGTGCTAGCACCAGTGCCACCCCTTGTTGCACCTACTACAGTCCTGTTGCTCCAGCTCCTGTACAGCCAGTTATGGTTCTTGGAGAGCCTGTTGTGCAGGGAGCCAGCCGAGTTATTGATGAGGGCAGAGTTTCTGTGTTTAGCTTTCTGAAGCTAAATCTGCCTGAGTTCAAAGGTGCTAGAGGCGATGAGCCTAATGATTTTCTTGAGCAGGTTGAGAAGGTAGTTAGGAGACTGCCTTGTTCTGATATTAGAGCAGTTGAGCTAGTGAGATTATTAATAAAGGGGAAAGCCTGGGCATGGTTTTCTCGTAAGATGGAGCCCAAATTGTATGGTGATCATCCTCCTACTTGGGCTGAGTTTAGACAGGGATTGATTGATGAGTTCCTGATAGAAGGGGTAAAGACGAGGAATTTGATACAGTTTGAGCAGCTTGAGCAGGGCAGTAGGCCAGTTGAGGAGTATGCTGAGGAGTTTATCAGATTGAGCAGATATGCTACCCATATTGCTCCTACTGAGACAGATTTGATTAGACAGTTTAGGAGGGGTTTGTATGCCTTATTGCATAATGTCCTACTGGCTATAGAGTTCACATCTTTGCCTACTATTGTAACACCCCAGTTGAATGGCTTAGAACTTAAGCTTTAAGAGGCAAACCTAAGGGGTTTTTCCTTTGTTTATATGATATGTATGTATGCATGTTTATATTTAAATTGTATGAATATGCATGTTTTAGAAAGTTTTATGCATGTAAAAGTGCTTTAAAGGCTGTTAGGAAGAAATCGGGAAAAATTCAGTTTTTGGTGAATTGGGGGCAAAGTGGTCATTTTGCACCCTTCGAGTTTTATGGAAATAAACATGATATTTGAAAGTAGAAAAGAAAATTAGGACTTGAAAATGATGTTATTTAATTTATTTGAAGTTTTGATGGAGAAATAAACCCGATTGAAAATTGTGCCGGGTAAGCTGCTCAATTG
>CANXYC010617479.1:0-14667 GCA_948193065.1 Aleurites moluccanus | reverse complement strand
GATAAATAAAATGAAAAGGAAGACATAAGAAGAATTCAAACTTTTATTATGAAAAAGAGTACCATCATCCATGGTTACATCAAAATTGTAGGAAAGACCAAAAAGGTCAATTACATGCTCGAAAAAGGAAATGAGAAGAAGCGCGACTCAAAAGACTCTAACTATGATTCAGATTTAGATTTAGACTCATACTTGGACTTAGACTCTAATTTGTATTCAATCTCAGACAGGTCAGATTAACTGGGCTTGAATTTCTCCATAAGTTATACTAATTTGGGCTTTGGTTGGTTGATGAGGTTGGGTCTATTTCCACTTACTTTCCTCCTAATCTAAATCTTCAGACCTGAAGGGATTGATGATGGTTCAAAGGTAAATAGGGGCATCGGGTATCAAACCAGGGGGAAGGATATCTCCAATATCAATGAGATCTTGGATTCTGTGTCTTAAGTTCTTGCACATATCTGTTTTATGCCCAGCACTTTGATGATAATCGCAATACTCATTCATATTCTAGCTTTTAGGCAAAGGGTTAGGAGGTGTCTTTGGTTTTAAAGGTGTGACCAGTTTAGATTCCAAAACCTTCTTGTAAACGAAGCTTAAGGGCATACCTAAATCCCTGAATTTCCTTTTCAGATACTAATTCTTCTGTTTGGTAGAGATAATGGAAGTGAAGGTATTATTCTGTTTGTATCTTCTCTCCATTATATGGCATTGTCCTAACACAACAGTATTGCGCTTGACAGTCTTTTCCATGGGTGAATGGGTAAAGGTTTCCTTACCTTGAAAAGGATTCAAGGAAAAGGAAGGGTTGGTATTGGTCAAATTAACTTGAGGTGTATTTGAAGAGCTTGGATCAGTTGGTTTGGGCCTAGTCTGATTCATGGATTTTATTTCATCGATCTGGGAATTCAAGGCGTTGGTCACATAGGCCAGTGCATTGTGGAAGCTGGTTTGTTGGGCGGTTAGGGCTTTGGAAAAGTCGGCCTATTCAGTGATCAATATTTCATTGAAGTTGGCTTGTTGAGTGATTAAGGCTTCATTGAAATGGATTTGTTGAGCACTAAGGATGGATTTGAGCATGGCTTCAAAATTCTCCTCTTGCCTTTTGATGAGGGTAGTGAGAAGTGTGTCCATGGCATCCATATTGGTTGGGTTGGCCATCGGTACCTTTAAAAGAAAAGGAAAGGGATTAGTGCATAGAAGAGAAAACCTAACTCTATTCTAGGTTTTTAGGGGAAAGGAAAACCTAACTCTGTTCTAGGCTTATAAGGAAAGGAAAACCTAACTTTGTTCTAGGTTTTAATGGAAAAGGAAAACCTAACTCTGTTTTAGGATTATAGGGAAGAGAACACCTAACTCTATTCTAGGTTTTAGGAAAAGGACACCTAACTCTGTTCTAGGTTCTTAAGGAAAAGAAAGACCTAATTCTATTCTAGGCTTATAGAACACCTAACTCTGTTCTTGGTTTTTAGGAAAAGGACACCTAACTTTGTTCTAGGATCTTAAGGAAAAGAAATACCTAACTCTATTCTAGGCTTATAGAACACCTAACTCTGTTTTAGGTTTTTAGGGAAAAGGAAGACCTAACTCTGTTCTAGGCTTATAGAAAAAAGAACACCTAACTCTGTTCTAGGGAAAGGAAAAGGAAAACCTAACTATATTCTAGGTTTATAAAGAAAAGGACACCTAACTCTGTTCTAGGTTTATGAGGAAAATGACACCTAACTATGTTCTAGGTTTATAAGGAAAAGGACACCTTACTCTGTTCTAGGCTTTAGGAAAAGGAAGACCTAACTCTGTTCTAGGGTTATAGGAAAAAGAACACCTAACTCTGTTCTAGGTTTAAAGGAAAAGTTATGCATTGCAAATTTTTAGGAAATTGATTCCCAAAGCAAGGTGGGCCAAAGTTATTTAGATTTTATGATTTTGGGCTTTACTCTAAAGCATAGATGTCCAAGGGCAATTGGGCTTAGAGATATCTTGGTACCAACTGGGTTTAGGCTTTGTGAGATCTTAGGGCCAACTGAGTTTGGGCTTTTGGAGAGATAATATTGCCAAATGGGTTTGGGCTTTAGAGGGATCTTTGTGCCAACTGGGTTTTAGGCTTTAGGAGAGATCTTGTTGCCAAATAGGTTTTGGGCTTTGAAATGATCTTAGTGCCAACTAGATTTGGGCTTTGGAGAGATCTTGGAGCCAACTGGATTTGGGCTTGGTGAGATCTTAGTGTTTGAGGCTAATGGGCCTTGGGTCCATTTGGGTTAGTGTTGTTTGAGACTGATGGGCCTTGGGTCCATTTGAGTTGAGAGGTATTTGAGGCTAATGGGCCTTGGTTCCATTTGAGTGAGAGGTGTTTGAGGTTGATGGGCCTTAGGCCCATTTGAGTGAGAGGTGTTTGAGGCTGATGGGCCTTGGGCCTATTTGGGTTGAGAGGTATTTGAGGCTGATGGGCTTTGGGCCCATTTGGGTTGAGAGGTATTTGAGGCTGATGTGCCTTGGGTCCATTTGGGTTGAGAGGTATTTGAGGCTAATGGGCCTTGGTTCCATTTTAGTGAGAGGTGTTTGAGGCTGATGGGCTTTGGGCCCATTTAGGTTGAGAGGTATTTAAGGCTGATAGGCCTTGGGTCCATTTGGGTTAAGAGGTATTTAAGGCTGATGGGCCTTGGGTCCATTTGGGTTGAAAGGTATTTGAGGCTGATGGGCCTTGGGTTTATATGGGTGATAGTTGTTTGAGGCTAATTGTACTTGGGTCAATTTGGAATGACTCTCAACTGGTTCAAAGTACAACCTAGACTCATTCAAAATGGAATGCATGTTTTATGAATCATGAATACATGTGTATGAAGAAAATTAGTTCATGATGACAGTTTAACATTATCATGGTTTATGGGCCCTAAGGTCCAAAGTCTAATGTTCATTACATGAAGGCTAAGTGGTTTGGTTTAAGGGTACCCGTCACACTAGAGCAGTGATATACCTAACCACATGTGAAACAATAAGTTTCGCATAGGTCCAACAGTACTACTGCTCGTTACACCTCAAAAAAGATTTGAAGATATACTCAAAGAGAGTTGTCGGATCAATGCTACTCGCTATCCAACGGTTGAATTTCATAACTAGTGATGTAGTGATGCAAGAAAATCAAAGTTAAACTTAAAAGCCAAGTAAAAAATCATTTTTTTGAAAATATTTTCAACCAATTGGTCGTCCTTTTTAACTTTTGAAAAGTTTGTCTCCAGTGGAGTCGCCAGCTGTGAGGTCTCGCCCGAGCACCTCTCATCCGGGTCCGCTTTAAATAAATGTGGGATCAGAATGCTCATTTGGGGTAATTTCTCATGGAGGAGACGACCTTAGCGCCTTTTATTTGAAAATGATTTTGATGTTTTGAAGTCACCACCTTAAGTTATTTTTTATTGGGAAAATTTAAGGTAAAAACCCATTTTGACTCCAATTTTATCCCAAAGGAAAAAAGTGCACTAGTCTTTAAAACCAAAGAGGATTCGGGGACTAGGTTTTCGGTTGAACTTGGCTTTTAATTTTAACCTTGATTTAAAATGATTTTCATGAGCAATTAAAGAATGATATATAAGATGGATGAGCAAGTAAATAAATGGATGAACAATTGAAATGTAAGCAATCAAGAAATAACCAAAAGAAAGCGATAAAAGTAAATTATTACACCTCAATATTTCAAAATAGGAGATATCAACTCTAGCCCTTATGGGTTCTAGGTTGATCACACATTCCCCAAAGAATACATTCAACAAATAAAGTAAAGCAAATAATCAAAGCAAAAGAGATGATTTTTGTCTTTTTTGGATTTGAAGCTTTTATACAGCTTGCCTGCGTATCCCGTTGAATGGGAATCAAAACCCACGCAGTTCTTCCTTCTCGTGAAGGAGGGTTGATTTTATGCCCAATTTATCATGTTTTGATTCTTTATTTTAATGCTCTACCAAAATAAAGAAGGTGAGTTAGGAGATGATACCTTTGCCCTAGCTTTTAGGGATGTTGGCAAATGGAGTGCTCTTCCAGACCGAAATTCCACCTTGGATCTGATGAAGACCGATGAAATGAGTCGAGATGCCTTCTTAGCTCTTAAGAAAAAAAAACTGGCAGAGGGACCTTGCTTAAAAAAAATATAACTTTGAGGCTTAACACACCCCTAGTAGCAATTCTTTAAATTCAAAGAGAGCTAAAAAGAGAGAAAATATGACTTGGAAGAGAAAAAAGATGAAATCAAATAAAGTAAACAATTTCCTATCTTCTTTCTCTTGTCTTTGTTGCTTTTCTCGCCTCTTGTGTGCTTTTGGAAGGTGGAGGGAGGCTCTCTATTTATAATAAGAGCTTGGGGGGTCGAATCCCATCATTTTTCAATGTGGGATTCAGAAGAAAAGAGATTCAAAACGTTGCTGCTGCCGGCAAGAGGCACTATTGCCGCCGAAAGGGGGTGGCTGCGCCGTCGGGATCCTTGGCGGTACAGGGTATGAAGGAGGGCAGCAGCAGTGGCAAGGAGCCATGCTGCCGCCTCTAGGCATGGCAGCTGCCGCCCCTAGGCATGGCAGTTGCCGCCTCGCCACCCCGCTCTGGCGGCAATGTTATGCCTAGAGGGTGGCAGCTCTGGTCCGACTTCATCCAAAGGCCTTCTGAGACCGTCCGAGCGTGGGTTTGGTTCTAGGGAGTGCTGTTCGGGTTGGCATAAGTTTGAGGGGTGTAAAGAATGAATATTCACATAACTCTAACCCTTATGGATTCTAGGTTAACCACAAGAGCCTCGATGCACCAGTCCTATCGATGGTATTGACTCTAGCACTTATGGGTTCTAGGTTAATCACAAATTCATCTAGTCAAACTAGGGGAAGAGCGACGAGGGGTATTGGGTGGTAGAGAGGCAACATATGTGAATATCTGGGGCAATGGTGGTGATGGTGTGTGCAAAGGCAAGAGAAGGGCAAGCTTATACAGTCACAAGGTGGGAAAAATATGAGGAAATATATCCGGGTTTTTGATATATATGAGGAAGGATGTTTCGATTTTTTTTATTAGACACTCAATTTTGGAGCGTGCCTACGTATCGCTTTGAATAGGTTTGGCTTTCGATCAAGTTAAAAGCGGGATTTTGGTCGGTTCGATCACTCAATCACAGAATGATAAAAGATTCTAATCCTAGGAAAATATATGTTTTATACCTTCTGTGCATACGATAAGACTGAGGGTGGTCGAAGTGCTTTGTTGGACCAGAGTTTCATCTTTTCAATTTTGGATAGCTTGAGGCCAGTTTGGTTGCTTATTCTTCGTTAAATTAATATAGGGCAATATTGGCTGTCTTTGAATCTTCAAACTCTTCAAAATCTAAGAAAGACTTTGAAGAGGTGGTTTTGGACCTAAGAAAGGCAAAACCTTGAGAGAGTTGTTTGGAGGGAGAGAAGAGAGCTTTTTGAGGACAAATTTACTCAAGAGCAAGGGGTGTATTGAAATGAAGGGGTGAAGGGCTATTTATAGAGGCTTAAAGGGTGTTTTGGTCATTTGATTTCAGACTAGATCTAGCGATGACATCGGAGTGCCTTGGCAGTTGACACCAGTTACACTAGTGTCATGAGGAGTTGAAATGGACTACAAGTTAGGAGCTACTGGCGGATCCACCAGGGGGTCTAGGTAAATCAGCCATATTGGTCTGGCGAGTCTTCGCGCGCGTCTGATTTTTGTTCGAATGTTTGTTTTTTCTGCTTTTCAAGACTTCGGGGGCCCAGTTAAGTCTGATATGAATCTGTTTGAAGTCCATGAGTGTGAAAATATGGTGTTCACAGCTGCCCCTATAGGATTTGGTGGTTTCGACTGGCAAATCAGATGGTAGTGAACCAAGATGCATTAGTCTGCTTGAAGCACTTGGGAGCTGTCTGAGGTTGCCCATCGTCTTAAGGGCCAATTTTTTTGAATCTAGCTTGATTTTTTATTTTTTTCATTCCTTTTCAATTTATTATGTTTCCTATATAACATAAGCAATATTGGTTAGATTCAGACATATAATAGCTCTAAAAATAGAGAAAATTCATGTGGTCATGATGAAGTCGATAGTTTTTCAATCCGAGGTGAGATGAGTGACAAATCGCGATCTGATATGTTTGTGGAAACCTATGGGATGTATTCATCATTTTGAAATTTGTCAAAATATATAAATAGGGCCTTCTCCCTTTTATTTCTTCACTTTATTTTCCATTTCTTCATCTCTCTAGATTTTCTCTCTCTAGCATATTTCTCTATTTGTTAGCTTTAAATGGCTTCCTCATCTAGCACTTTTATCAGCAAGAGCAGTAGGTACGTCCCTCCTCATAGGAATGATGACCTAGAGGTGCTGTTGAAGGAGCAAGAACAACATGTCTTTTGGAATGGGCAACCGAGTTTTGCTTTCCTGTTTTTGTTACTCTGTTCATTTGTCTGTCTGTCTATTCTATTTAGTATGTCATTCTATTTGACTGTCTATCTAACTATATGTTTATCTGTATTGTTAGTCTATTTGCTTAGTTATTTGCTCAAATTGTCTGCTTGTCTGATTACCATTCTTCTTGTCTCATTACCATTTTTCTTGTTTGATTATTATTCTACTTGTTTGATTACCACTCTACTTAGCTGATTTTCCATTCTGCTTGTCTGATTTTCCATTCTACTTGTCTGATTTTCTATTCTACTTGTTTGATTACCATTCTACTTATTCGATAACCATTCTGCTTGTCTGATTAACATTCTACTCATCTGATTATCATTCTGATAGGATCATTATCATTTTGTTTGTCTGATTAGCATTTTTCTTGTTTGATTACTATTTTGCTTGTCTGATTATCATTTTGCTTGTCTGATTACCATTTTTTTTATCTGATTAACATTTTGCTCAGCAGATTACCATTTTGCTTGTATGATTACCATTCTTCTTGGCTGATTACCATTTTGCTTATCTGATTTTCCATTATGCTTTGTCTGATTATTATTCTTCTTGGCTGATTATCATTATGCTTGTCTGGTTAGCATTCTTCTTCTCTAATTGCCACTTTTCTTGATTGATTACCATTTTGCTTGTCTAATTATCATTCTGCTTGTCGGATTATCATTATGTTTGTCCGATTACCATTTTGTTTGTTTGATTACCATTCTGCATAGCTAATTACCATTCTGTTTGGTTGATTACCATTCTTCTTGTTTGATTACCATCATATTTTTCTGATTACCATTATGTTTGGCTGATTACAATTCTACTTGTCTGATTGCCATACTTTTTTTTTTCTGATTGCCAATCTACTTGGATGATTACCATTATGCATGGTTGATTGCTGCATACGAATCTTAAAAATCTGGGTGGTATCCAGAATTTGTCCTTCGTTCACGTGACTATGGCAAAGGATATGCATCTAAGGGAGGCACTGGAGCCAACTAGGTTCCATTTCTTCTTGGATTGTGATCTGGGTGGTGAGATTCATATCGATTTGATGAAGGCTCTTGTTGAGAGGTGGTGGGACACCACTAATACTTTTAATTTTCCTTGTTGTGAACTTACAATGCCGCCACAAGATTTGAGTATGTTAATGAGGATCCGCTTTGGTACTAAGTTGCTAGATCTTTGTGATGACCGGAGAAACGTGTACACTATAGAAGCATTATTTGAACTTCTTAGTGATGTTCCTTTGTCACAACCTAGTTTTAGACCATGACGATCCTAGGGTACGGAAAATGCCAAGGCAACCAGTACCTCGAAGAACCCATTCTTTCACTTTAACTTCATTTTTACATACTAATAATGTCATTAACAAATATTCCATAACCATATGATACATTTTAGGTAGTAAAATTTTTTTTAAACATCATAAGATCCCTTACAGAAAAATTGACAGAGTTTCCTCTATAACTCTGACTTAATCTTTCTGCAAATATCAAAGATTTACACTCCCAGTAAACATGCATCTCTTTATAGCCTCCATTAATCAATACAACTTAATAAGCACTTCAGTAATTACATTCACATCTCATATCATATATATACATCATAAATATTCTCATATCAGATTTGGTTAACACTTTGATTTTATTACAAATATTAAACTCCTAATCAAATCAAGTCCTATATACATTATACCAAGGAGCTTCTATATACTGGAGTAACCACAATACATACATCTGAAATCCAAGGTTGAAGATAATGTAGCCAATGGATAACTGCCTCACCGTGGTCCTGAAAACAATTAACCACTTTGGGGTGAGTATAAAATTATACTCAGTGAATCTAAGTATATGAAAATGCAATACTATTCATGAAAAGCCACATCTATCCATTAATGATTTGTAAATAATAGGTAACTGATAATGGAATAGTGGAATATATATAATGAACCATAATGCATATAATATAACAAGTATGGGTTATTTATAAACATATTATAATATAATACTGCACTTTTACTTCATTTTTCTACTTTCAAACTTCCATTTTTTTCATCCCACACATCATTACATAAGGGATATCAACCCTTATTGCATAGAGAATTTCACCCTCTCTAGCAAAGGTCCGAGAATATATATCAGTGTGCACATAGCCGAAGGATTTACCCACTATACCATCGAAATAGTCATGTTATAATATTATATTCAAATGTCCCATATAGTATGAATGTATTAATATTAAGTCTCAAATATGACTATAATGGTGCTAAATAATATTACAAAGATCAAAGAAACAATATTGCACAATATGAAAATTTTGGTCTCCGGGCCCAGTTGCGCCAGCGCAGCTAACACCCTTTATTACGCGTCCGTTTCTCGTTTTTAAGGCACTTTCTGGTTTTCCTTATAATAGATATTTCCATGGCAATTTCTTTATATAAATGATAAATAAATATATATAATAAGCAATTAGGCTTGGTTATACATCAAAAAGCCTTTCAGAATAAATTTTATACAAAGTTAAAGTTTAGGTTAACCTTAAACATTTCGGCAGCTCTGTTTTAGGTCATTTTGGCAAAACTGTTCAAAGGTAGATCATTAATGGTTTTCAATCAAGGATATCATTTTATATGCATAAATGCATGACTTATGAATGGATAATGCATGATACATATATATAGACTCACCTCTAACAAAAACTCCAAGTATTACCCCAACAGACCTAGTTAGCCCGTGACTCGCCGTCAGTGACCCTAGCTCGGGAAGTTTCTCCTATATTAATTAAATCACTCCAGTAAGACTTTATAACATTGCATACCACATTATACACATCAACATACATAAAACATACACACTATACACCGTAGACCTCATACAATACAATTGACACTTTTCATTTCCTTTATGCATCAAATGCAATTCTATCACCACATTTCATTCACATTTCATATGTTCATCACTATAATGCCAAGTTAAGAACTCATAAACACTTAGTTCAATATTTCATATCAAACATACATCATATTTCAAGTTTAGCTTCCAAGTACTTATATCAAATATCTTTTACATATCTAAACTTATACATTTCCATTACTTACACCATTAAACTATTTTCAAACCTTACTTTCTCATTTGCTTTAACCTAACACATTAAACCTATAAACTCAATATGATTCCACCTAAATGGAAATTCCTCCATTTCTTTATTTTTCAACACCAATCATTCAAATAACATATATACATATCAATTACATATCATTCAAGCCTTTAAACCTATTAAACATCAAAAATCAAACCATCCTTAACACTTCAATATTTCATCCAAACTTAAACTTCAACCAAATGGATTTGTTTCCATTAAATGACCTTTAATTCATTACATATGCATCAAATAAAACACATTTAAACAAAATTTCCATAAAATAACATCTTTAAATTATATTTCTTCTATTAGGGGTTTCTTCCAACTTTTGATTTTTCTTCCAACAAAAACACATTTTTGTCACCAATTAACATCAAAGAACATCTTAGGAACATAATTAAACCAAAAGAATGATGAAATCACTGTAATACCCTAGAAAGTTATAACTCTTATGTATGAATTAATTCTCAGTATGTGGTCCATTAGTCTTGAAATGGTGGGAAATAATTTTAGAGACATAGTTAGAAAGCAAACTTGACACTTTTCCGGAAAGCGGCGGTATTAAGAACACTGTCGAGAAATTAGCAGTCCGATCAACAAAAGAATTTCTAAAATTGATCTGGAGGTAAAGATGACCATAATTTATATTTAATTTTGGTAAAAAGAAAGAAATGAAAGTCATTTAGGAACACTGAAAAAGTAAGTAATGACATTTTTGTAAATAAAAAGAAATTCATGGTGAATAGTGGAAAGTGGTCGGTCGGAGTTATAGAATGACTCCGAAACTATTTTTGTAAATAAGTATAAATTAAAATAAGCCTATTGACTCTCCACTCTTATATCTAAATCCAAAAAAAATTGACAGAATAAATTACAGAAGATTTAAGGACCAAAGTATAAAGGATGAAAGTTTGAGGGTTTAGTTGTAATTATGCATTATGATTTTTTTATTTATTTTGCCTTAATCATTTTGTTCTTCATTTTTCTTCTTCTTCTCTAACATGGCCGAACCATGTTTTTTATCTTTTCCTTCCATTTTCTTCATCATTCCATATAGAAATCTTAAGGAAATTGATAGCCAAATAATAAATCCAGGTAGCTTAGTTCATTTCCATCATTAATTTGAAGATTGGAGCAAAAGATTTGGAGGAATAATTCAAGGAGTGATTCAGCCATCTTGAGCATTTTAGGTAAGAATGTTGTTTTGTTTGGTTTGATTGATGATTTAGAGTTTATTTAGGTTCAATTGAATAGGTATGATGATTAATTGCACCAATTTATCCAAATTGATTGAAATCCCTAATTTGGTTTGATAATTTAAAGTTGTATGGAATGATATGTTGAATCAGAGCTTGTTTATGTTACTTGATATTAGAATAAGTCAATTGGATGTGTTTAAGTAATTAATTGATGGATTAATTGATGTAGAATTGGAGATTGGCCAAAGGTGATTTTCAAAGTAAGCTAATTTGGCTAATTGGTGGAAATTGAGTGGAATTGAGCTATTCAAAGTGATTTGAAGCATTAGGTGAGTTTACATTGCATCATTTTATCATGCCTAAATGATTGAATTGTTGTTTAGAAACCAATTGTGAAAATCACTTCTTGGCCGAACCATTTTGCCTTAATTATGCCTATGATTTTTACTTGTTTTTCCTTTGATTTTCATGGCCAATTTGATCCATTTTGATGTTGTTTAACCTTGTTTATTTGATACCTATCTTATTGTTGCAATCTGGTTTGTTGTTAATTTGAATGGGCAAGTCAAATTTTCACCAAAACCTAACCTATTGGCTTGCCAATGTATACCCACCAAGTGTTCGATGAAATGCCTAGTTCATTTGCCTTTAGCCTATTGGTTTGCATGCCATAGGCCTACCAATTGAATGCCATTGTCGCCAGTAATGTTGGAATGCCAATTGACCTTCCATTTTTTGCTACCGAACCAACTTTTGTTTTATGTCATTCCTTATTGCTAAACCCTATATCATTGATTGTACATTGCATATGACATTGGTATTGATTATATTGATTACTGTATTGATTGATACCAAACTGATTTTTTATTGGAGTGACTAATATATGGATGCCATTATTGCTTATGGTATCCCTCGTTATCAACTCTGATATGGTTTGGCAGAGCTACCGATCCGACAGGGTAGTAGGGAAATACTATCGGCGATGTGCACATTGTATTACTGATACCCTAGCTAGGAGGGGCTATAGTCCTAGCCATAGGGCCTGATCAGCCTTATGCTCATTGATATGATACTGGAGACCTACATGGTTTATACTGATTGATTACTGGAGATTGTATGATTTCTTTTCATACAGTCCATCCCATTATCTGTCTTTTCATATGTTACCGAGCCTATCTGCTATTCTTTGGCTTTACTGTACCCTGATATTTGAATTGTATACTGCCATCCCATTGACTGATATCATTGTGTATTTGATACCATTGTTTATTGTGATGCATATAAATTCACTGAGTATCATCTATACTCACCATTTCATTATTTACCCATTTCAAGAGAGGAGTAGGTTGTAGAATCCCGACGTCTGTTTCTCTGTGGATTTCTGCTACAGATACTGATTATATATATTTTCTATTCTGTTTTATTATTTTTGGTGTTCATTATCTAGCTGCTCCATAGGTATGTATTGGGTTAGCTAGGAGATGAACATTGTATATATATATATATATTGATATTGATATCTTGAGTTATATGATGGCATTATGATATGATAATTTTAATGGTTATAGTCAATTGCAGAATGATTACAGAATGCATAAAAGGTTAACAAAATGACTGGTAATTAATTAATATGAATAATATATTGAGGTTTATAGATGATGTATGTGATACTGGGTTCTACGGGTGCCGGTCGTCACTGGCATTTCCCGTGCCCTAGGATCATCGCGGTCCAGGAAACCGGGTCGCTATAGAGGTGGTATCAAAGTACTAGGTTTACAGATTGTGAATCTAGCTTATAAATGAATATTGACTGAATTACAGAGGAATAGTGACTAGTTACAGAATGGGGAAGAATTAAGTATACCATGGAGCATAGGATTTCCTTTGTCATCCTTTGCTGTTATCGTCTATTATATGTTATTATTCTGCATTTCTACTATATTCTGAGATTGTTTTCATTTTTTTTGACAAATTACAGAGATATCTGATAGCAGGGACAAAGATACCAGGGAGGCTGAGGTTGCCTCTAATGAGTCCCTAGTGAAGGAGATTAGTGTATCAGAGGGTCCGTCTCGATCCAGACGGACTTCAGAGGATTCAGAGAGGGGAGATGACCCTTGGAGGGTAGAGATGATGAGAGGTTTGATGGAGTTGAGGAGGGAGATGGCTGAGATTAGACGAGAGAGACAGTAGGCATAGCCACCACCTACTCCTGCAGTAGTACCAGAGGTTGTTCGTGTAGCACCAACTCCTGTGAAGCCAGTGGGGGCTCAGAGGGAGCCAGTTGTACAGGGAGGTCGTAGAGAGATTAAGGAGGGAGGAGTATCCATGTTTAGCTTTCTGAAGCTAAACTTACCTGAGTTCAAAGGAGATAGGGGTACAGATCCTGTTGATTTTCTGGAGGAGGTGGAGAAGATAGTAAGGAGATGTAACACCCTAGTTGAAAGGTTTAGAACATAAGTCTTAAAAGGCAAACCTAAGGGGATTCGTTGTTTGTTTATATGATATGTATGATGCATGTTTATGTTTAAATTGAATGAATATACATGTTTTAGACAGTTTTACACATGTAAAAGTATATCAAAGGCTGTTAGGAAGAAATCGAGAAAAACTCTAAAGGTAGAAAAGAATTTAAAGACTTGAAAATGATGTTATTTAATTTATTTGAAGTTTTGATGGAGAAATAAACCCGATTGAAAATAGTGCCCGATAAGCTGCTCAATTGAGGTACTTGAGGTGCTTCGGTTGAACTAAGGGCATTATGGTATTTTCCTTTGAGATATGGAATTCTATTATGTATGCAACCTTATGACATTAATTTAGGCTTGATTAAATCTAACTATTGGATTAAATGATGAAAAAATGGATGGTTAGATCAATAGGTTTCAAATTTTCTATCATAAGCACAATGTATAGGATTTTTGCCTTTGGATTTGGATTTGGTATGGCAAATGTATATGAAAGCCATTAATATTGACTTTGATTAACCAATGGCATAAAAGTATGAAATATGGATGGATGGATGGCTAGGTTTTACCAATTTTATCATAAACCAAAGGTATGGAATCATAACTTTGATATTTAAGGTGGATTTTCCCCACCACTTCACCATTGTTGTCTTCCTTAAGCTTTAAACTTCAGAAATTTCATTGTTCTTCACCAAAAGTTTCGGCCACTTTTCACCAACACCAAATTTTATGGTTTTCTTTCATTTTTGGATGGAAACATAACAATTCCTACCTTGTGAACTCAAATATAACCTTAGATTTTAAGGAAAAACTCATTTAAGGAACAAATTAATTCAAAGAAGATTTCGAAGAATTTTTGGTAAGTTGTTAGTTTTGAAGTTCTTTTGAATTAATGATGTTCATATGGTGTTCCTTGATGTTTATTAGTGATCAAAACCTATTTTGTATGGTTAGAATGCAAAAAGATGGATTGAAACCCTAATAGGAAGAACTTGGAATCAAATTGATGTTTTGATGATTTCCTTGGTTCAAATGATGTTTAAATGATGTGTATGATATGAATTTATGGTTGAATGATGGAAACAAACTCATTAGGTTAGGAAACAAGAATGGCCGAAATGAGGTGCTTAGGTTTTGATGTGTGATTTTGATGTTTAAATGACTTTAAAGGTGTAAATGATGTGTATTTGATGTAATTAACATGAATTGATGGCTAAAAGTTTGAAATGAATCCATTTGGAATGAGTTAGGTTTTGGCTGAAACTTGGAAGCTTGAATAATGCCTTAATGCTTTGGTATTTGATAGGTTTAAATGATTATATGTAATTCATTTGGTGTTTATTAATGTTGTACAATTGAATGGTGTTGAAAAATGGAAGAATGGAATGATTTCCATTAAGGTGTTAACATATGGACTTTAGTACTTTAAGGTGTT
>CANXYC010617396.1:0-11023 GCA_948193065.1 Aleurites moluccanus | reverse complement strand
GACAAAGACCCTCAGTTGATGAAGATAAAGAGCAATGTGGGATCAGAAAAAGCTCCAGGATTTATGGTGATTGATGGCATGTTGAGACATGGTAGCAGGTTATGTGTTCCAGCAGTTGATGGTTTGAGAGATATGATCCTCAAGGAAGCACATCATGCCAAGTATAATGTGAAGATGTACCACGACCTTAAGGATTCCTATTGGTGGAGTGGAATGAAAAGAGATGTCGCGGAATATGTAGCTAAATGTCTAACTTGTCAACAAGTCAAGTTTGAGCATCAGAAACCTTCTGGGCTACTTCAAGAGTTGTTGTTGCCAGAATGGAAATGGGAAAGGGTGACTATGGATTTTGTAGTTGGATTGCCAAGGACTTTAAGAGGCTATGATTCAATATGGGTTATTATTGATAGATTAACCAAGTCAACTAATTTTCTGCCCATCTAGACGACTTATAAGGCTTCTCAGTATGCACAGATTTATATCGATGAGATCGTCAGACTTCAAGGAGTTCCAATTTCGATCATCTCAGATAGAGGTACTCAGTTCACCTCGAGGTTTTGGCAAAAATTACAAGAGTGCTTGGGTACCCAACTTGATTTCAGCACGGCATTCCATCCGTAAACAGATGGGCAATCAGAGAGGACCATCCAAACTCTAGAAGATCTACTAAAGATGTGTATTCTAGACTTTGGAGGAAATTGGAATGCTCATTTGTCGTTGATAGAATTTTCTTATAACAACAGCTACCATTCCACGATTCAAATGTCTCCTTATGAAGCTTTGTATGGCAGGAAATGCAGATCTCCCTTGTGTTGGGATGAGGTTGGAGAAAAGTATATCAAAGAACCAGAGTTGATAAGATATACATCAAAAAAGATTCCACTGATCCGAGAGAGATTAAAGACAGCTTTTAGCCGCCAAAAGAGCTATGCCAACCCAAAGAGAAAAGGCCTTCAGTTTTCCATTGGTGATCTTGTGTTTTTAAAAATCTCACCAATGAAAGGAGTTCTACGGTTTGGCAAGAGAGGTAAGCTATCTCCACAATTTATTGGACCCTTTGAGATTCTAAGCAAGATTGGAGAGGTTTCATATAAGTTAGCTTTGCATCCTAGTATAGATAGTGTGCATTCGATATTTCACGTATCGATGCTTCGAAAGTATGTTGTCGACCATTCTCATGTGCTACAAGTTTCGAAAGTGGATCTTCAACCAGATTTGACATATAAAGAAATTCCAATTGCCATTGTGGACCGAATGGTTAAGAGGCTAAAGAATAAAGATATATCAATGATTAAGGACCTATGGAGAAATCAAGCTATGGAAGAGTGTACTTGGGAAAGTGAGCAAAGCATGCAAGACAAGTACCCTTATCTATTTTAAGTTTAAGGTTAGTATTTTATAAATTCGAGGACGAATTTACCTAAGGGGGGAAGATTGTAATACCTATCACATATTATATATATATATATATATATATATATATATATATATATATATATATATATATATATATATTATTGTATGTTGGTGAACTGAGTGCGAATAAATTAATGTTTTGAGAAATTCAAAATCTGTCTTCAGACAGGATTTAGTGAGGCAGATTTCATAATTTTAATAGAATAATTTGGAAAAGTATAAAATATAAAATTTGTGGATTTATATCTTATCTTTAGGTCTGTAAAAGAGTTTTGTGAAATTTTGTGTGTGTGAGGAGATATTCCTCCTCGACCAGAACTTGTCTAGTTCACAATTTTCTGCAGGAAATCTGAGAATGTTTATTTTTCTGGGAATGTTTGAGGATGAATGAGCTAAAAGTGTAAACATGAGAAATGTTTCTTTATGTATTATGTTATTGAATGTAAAATTTTAGGAGAATTTGATAAGTATAGCTCAGTTGAGATTGAAATTAATCAGACATGTTCGGATGATTTTGGGCAGTAAAGTCAGGGTGAAATTTAGAAATTCACCATGGTTTGTGCAGATCTCCTTTTGATTTAAATTTTGGATATGTTGGACCCCTGAGTGTCTATTTTAAGTGACAAAAAGAATCAGGGAGTTTGGATATCTGTAGCTCATTTGCGAGCTGGTTTAGTATGAGTTGATGAGGAAGGGGTTCCAGCTCGGCAAAATCTGCTATATATGCGAAGTGGCATTGCGAGCTAGCATATGCGAAGTGGCATTACGAGCTAGCATATGCGAAGTGGCATTGTGAGATAGCATATGTGAAGTGACATTGCGAGCCGAAAAATATGAGGTGGCATTTACGAGCCGGCAATACGAACTGGCAATTGGTGAAGAAGAGAATTGGCGAAGTGGGATTGCCGAGGTGACAATTGGCGAAGAGGGGAATTGGCGAAGTGGGATTGCCGAGATGGTAATTGGTGAAATGGGATTGCCAAGGTGGCAATTAGTGAAGAAGAGATTTGGCGAAGTGGGATTGCCGTGGTGGCAATTGGCGAAGAGGGGATTGGCGAAGTGGCATTACCGAGGTGGCATATGCGAGGTGAAAATAGGCGGAGAGAGTTTGGCGAGGTGGCATATGCGAGGTGGCATATGCAAAGTGGACATGCGAAGTGGGATTGGCAAAGTGGCATTGCCAGAGCGGATTGGCGAGGCGAGTTGGTGAAGCGGAATTGAGAAGCAGTAGCCTATTTAACCAGTTATCCAGTAGCCATTTTCACGATGATTTCTCTTTTCTTTTTCTTCGTTCTTCTTCATTTCTTCTCCTATCTTTTTCAAATCAGTTCCATTTGATTCCTAATGCATTAATACTCATAATTAATGCATTAGATCATTATATTAGAGCATTCTAAGGCTGTATTTCTCATTTTTAAATCAGATTCTTCAAGAACTCAGTTTTGGGGAAAATAAGGTAATTTTCTCCAAACTTCATTTTCTCTTTAGATTAAGAATTTCAGGTAATTAAGATAGTTATTTATAAGTATATAGAGTTTATTATAAGTGATTAAGACTATTAATTTTGATTAATATGGAAGATATCAAAAATTATGAAATTTGATGAACAGTGATGTGAATAGTAAGTACGTTTTGAATTTCAGATTTTTCTTTAAGGAATAAATTAAATTGATGTTAGGAAACTATAATAGAGACTATAAGATGGTTAAATTATAAGGAATCATATTATGTATTATTAATTAAGGAAAACCCTAATTTTGAATATTTGGGGAAACTTCCATAGGAGAAGAGAACTCAAGAAATTTGAGGAGATTATTGAATAAACAAGCTATTGAGGGAAATACAAGGATAAATTTATTTAGAGGTAAGTATAAACATTGCATATGCATATTGCTCTTTGAGATTGAATGTTCAATCCTTCCTAATATTTATTCATATGAACCTCATGTTTCGAAATATTGTATTATGTACCTACATTATGAAATTCTCTTAATGTTCTTAAACAAATGAAAATTTGTTTTATATGATTACCTTATATGTTGAAAATGACTTGCTCGTTCTTCCTTGGACTAAGTTCATATGAAACATATTTGTTAATTTGAATAAATTATGTTATATGTTGATGGTCTTGCGACCAATATGATTCTTGTAGAATTCAAATTATATGACCTATGATATGTTTATGTATAGAACGTTTTTCCTAATAAGAGTAAATTCATTGGTCCATTGTGCACTTTGGGAACCTAGCTGATAAGGTTTTTATCAGTGTTCTACCTAGAGGGGACCATGAGCTCTATGCGTATGCCTGACCAAGCATATGTTTGTGATAAGATAGCAAGGCTACTGATGCACTCTGCAGTTCTGTCATATGATTTGACAGTGTTATTCGATTGTGAGCACTTATGTTCTTGAAAGCTTAACCTTATGATATTTCCATATTCATGTACTTTGACTTGATCTATACCATGCATGTTTATATCTTACTGAGTCGAAGGCTCAGGTAGTAGTGTAGCTCAAGAGAGAGCTAATATAGAAGACAGAGATTCTTGATTCATTCCTCCAAGAAAACTCTATGTAATTCTTTTGAGATATATATAGATATATATTTGTTCATCAGTTTGTATTATGGTATTGTATGTAAAAGGAGTATACTTTATCGCTCCATAGTTAGATGTTGAGGATGATACTATTTTGATGTCTAAATTATTATGATTGAGCTGCTCTTGTTCCTTAGTAATGTGGAAAGTGTCTTTTGATTGGTGAGGAACAAGAGGAAATTCTATAATGATGAATGTAAATGTATGAATGGTGATTTCATGAATCTTAGAAATGAACAATTATAATGATAACCATATATGTATTGTGTATGAGATCTAGGATATGAGTGTTCTACGGGTTTATGATGGTCTTAAGCCTACCCTTACCCTAGGACCGTCGCACCACTGAAGTTGGGGTGTGACAAAATGACATAATCATCATTTGATCATTTAAACAGAGGTTACAATCCGGTAATATGCTTTTCTCTCATACGGTTGATCAGACCGCTTGGCTAGAACCACCATTTCCCCTTCTAGCTAGGGTCATTAAACTATTGTGTACAATGTCATTAAAACTTTTATCATTTCATTAATGCCATGTAAAGTTCTTAATCATTATATATTAGAAAATAAACTTAAGAACTTTTCAAGGGTTTCATCAATAATGCAATTGGTTAAATTAAAAAATCATCAAGATAGGCTTGATTATAAGAAAATTAAGTCAAATTAACTTTGGTTCCATTCAATAGAGTATTCAACCAAAAGTTGAAAATTTCATTTCAATGGCTATAATTTTAATTATTAGGTTATCTAAGGTGTATTTGGCATACAAATAAGGATTATGAAAAGAATTAGCCAAAACAAAATAAGAAAATTCAAATTAATGGTTTATATCTATTTGGTCAAGAAAAGGTAATCCAATAAATAGGTATTTTCAGTCATTTAAAAGTGTTAATGAGACTCAACAAACATATCAAAGAATTCAAAGGTTAATTGGAAATAAAATTAATGGACTTAGATCACAAGGTGTATTAGATCAATAAGGTGTCACAATGAAAGGTACATTTTTAAGGTTTTAAGCACACCAATAAGATTCAATAACCTAGTTGAGGAATTCAATGATCATTTAGGGGTAACAATTATGAAGATATGATATATAGGTTATTTGACCATCTTGGTAATTTTGCATGGAATTTAGGGGTTAATTAATCAAGTTGACTAATCATGGAAGTAATGGAATCATTTAAAACTATAAATGACATAAAAAGAATCATGAAATTTCAAAGAATGATTTGGACAACAATGGAATATTTCAAGGGAATTTCAATAATTTAATTTGGCAACAAATTTAAGTAAAGTAATGTATACGTTACTCACCTCTATAAGCAAAAATCTAAAATCGATCTTCCTTCTCTACTTAACAAAGATAAAAGAGGTGATCTTGAATCTTTTTGTCATCCTCTTTAGATGCCACACATACAATTAAATATAATTTAGTGTCAATTTGATAAGAACTTACATTAATTAAAACTCTAATTAATCAATTTCTTTAAAATTCCCAAATCTTAGGATTAATTTTAACTTTCATCCTATTGGCAGCCTTGGTTCTCTTAGTCATATCTCTTTCTATACTTATCCAATTACTTCAATTATTTTTCCTAATTAAACTAGACATCTCATACTCTAATATATCCAAAAATAAGATTTTTCTAAGCCTTATACAATTTATAATGGAATTTCTAATTTAGTCCTGCATCCTGCAATTCTTATGCAAGCAACCTCTATTTTTTCACTTGTAACTCCTTATGTAGATATTCAAATTTTGTTCTGTTTTCACAAAATTTTAGATAAGACACAAAAAAAGAATTTTTATGTTTTGAGTTTTCCCTGAATCTAAATTAATGTCCTTAAAATTATAAAACTCGGTAGGGTCGCTCAGCACAAATCCTAACCCAAGCCATCTTTACTCAGTGAACTATATCTCTCAATACATAAAGAATTTGATAAAAATTCCTAAAAAAAAATAATATAGACATATAAACTAAAATTTTTATGTTTTAAGAATCTTCAAATTTCAATCTTAAGGGCATGAAAACTCAGCCCCAAGATTCTGTCAAATCATAAGAAATTCCGAATTTACAAGGATTTACTTCTAATCTTACTTTTTTTCACTAATTAAACCTCTAAATTAACATGAAAACTTATTGAATCATAACAAGAAACAAGTTAAGGTTTTTACCTTTTAAAATCCTTTGAAGAATTTCTTTTAACTATCTACAAATTTGATGAAGAAAATGAGCTTTGGAGATGGAAGTATGAAGATTGATGAAGATAGAGAGGTGATTTGAGTAAGTGAGGTGAAGCAAAATTTTGGAGAATTTAATAGTGAAATTTCCAGTCAAGGGAAGAGGAAGAAGAAGATGGTGATAATTTTCTCTAATTATGTTTATTTATAATAATTAATAACCAATAAGAATTTTAGACAAAGAAAATTTAAGAAAAAATTAAAAGGAAAATAATATAGCCAAGTTTATGTCTTCATTCATTTAGTTGAAATAAAACAATTTAATTTTTGTGGAAATACTTCCACTTGACTTGTCATCCTAGCTCCATTTTTTTTTTTAATTATTAATTATTGATCAAATTAATTTTGATAAATTTCTCAAAATTTACAAAATTATTATTT
This sequence comes from Aleurites moluccanus, assembly GCA_948193065.1. NCBI lineage: Eukaryota > Viridiplantae > Streptophyta > Magnoliopsida > Malpighiales > Euphorbiaceae > Aleurites > Aleurites moluccanus. The sequence continues at coordinate 4,384 of CANXYC010617396.1, read as the reverse complement.
TCCTCTTCCTATTCTTCTATCTCTTTTACTTCTCTATTTAAGCATTTAAATTTTATCAATTCCACTCAATTCTATTTTTAAATCATCCATTATTCATCAACTTTTAGTGTGTAAAAAAAATTGAACAAAATATTATTTTAGAATTTATTAAAAATCGAATACCGGAGGATGTTCAAATATTAAGTTTTAAATTATTCTTTTTAAGTCTTTTAATTAGTTTAATTAATCAGCATTCTTTCTAATTCTTTTTAATCCTCTAATTATTTTTTCCATAATGCTAAGTCACCTCTTAGGTTATCCATAATCGATTTTAAGTAATGCACTTTCTATAATTTATAATAATTCGATTTTCGTTGATCAATTTTTTAAAACTATTTTTAATCGTCTTATAGTTCGATTTGAGTTTTTATAATTTTTTCTCAAGATATGATAATTATATATATATATATATATATAAACCTAATCATCCAATTTTCTAAAACATTCTAATTTAATAAATTAAATCTAATTAACCACTAATTTTGTATTTCCAAGAAAATTGGCACTAATTATACTAAACTTGTACACAGAAAGGTAATATTTACTGGGTACTTTAGTTTGACATTGCTTCACATTAAAAAAGAAGGGAGTTATGTATGAGTTAAACTTGGCAACCGAAGTCCTCTTTCTTGACAGTGAAGTAAGTCCAAGCATATGAACTTATTATTCTAGGTCAGAACAACATGATAGGATCCCTTTTTTTACGTCCCCATTTCTCTCTCTCGTGGTGACATGGGTGGGAACGAAAAAAGAAAGGAGCAGGATTAGGTTTTTCTCGCTTTTGGCATAGTGAGCCCTCGATGAAAGGCATGCATGACAGGCTATTAGCTCAGTGGTAGAGTGTACCCCTAATAATTGTATCATTGTACCAAAGCTGTGAGGACTCTCAGCCACATGGATAGTTCATTGTGCTCATCATCGCTTAACCCTAAGATGTGAATCATTTAAGGCACATTAGCATGGTTTACTTCTACCATTCGAATTGGGGTTTGAAACCAAACTTCTCCTCATGAGGATCGATGGGGCAATTCAGGTGAGATCTAATGTAGATACTACTTTTTATTCACTTGTGGGATCCCCGGACCACCACAGCTCTTTTTTTTTTCGAGAATCCATACATTCCTGATCAATGTGTGGGCAACTATCTCTCAAGTATAGGATTAAGTTCGACTTCAATAGAAAAATAAAATGACGCACCTAATCACATATCAAGAACAATGAGATCACCTCTTTCATTTTGGGGCGACGGATGGATCGTACAATCTAAGCCCTTTTTCATATTTTTTTTCCAAAGGTCTGGAGAAAGCTGCAATCAATAAGACTTTCTTAATCCTCCCTTTTTGAAAGGAAGAGGTGGAATTTTTTTTTCTTTTTCGCATGGACTAGAAGATTGGATTTAGTAGTAAAAAGAATGTTTGGTTGATAAATAACTCACTTCTTGGTCTTCAACCCTTAGTCACTACGAACGTTGTATGTAAAAAACGATAGTGTAAAAAGAATTTTTTGGAAAGTTGTATCCGATGAAAGTCTAATGTACGGTTTGGAGGAAGATCTTTCATGTGAAACCCCCTAATTTTTCTATCAAGATTATTTTTGTTTTATATATAGAGAGAGAGAGAGGTAAATCCAAGCCATAGACTATAAGTATTGATTTAAGATGGAACTATGAGTTCTTAAGTAATTCAAGTTATTTTTTATGTAATTTAATTTTTTTGTATTTAGAGAGTATTTTAATAATTGTACTTATTAAGAACATTTTAATATTTTTCATATATAAATTAATTAATTGGAGTGTAGAAAAATTTATTTGGGGTTAATTAAATTTTATGATTATAGAAGGAGGTGATCACGCTGCACCTTCCTGTATAGCTACCTTATTACGATTTCACTCTAATCACTTACTTTATCGAATGAATTTCAATAAATTTATTTATAAACTTAATAATGTCATACTAATTTATATATATATCTAATAATCGGTTTTTTACAGTAAGTTGTTATGTTTAAACATTAATTTACATAATATTAATTAAATGTACGAGGAACAGAAATATACTTAAACACATACTAACATACATTAAAATAATATTTAAACTTTTTTATATTAATAATAATAATAAACTTTTTGTACACATTATTGTCATTTAATATTTTCTAATATATTTATATATACAATGAGTACGACATGTGTATCTATTATATAATTTTTTTTAAGAATAATATATATAAATAATTATCATTTTACTTCACTTTTGAGATAATATTAATAAATAAAATTTTAAAATAAATTAATATGATTTTATAATCTTGTAATGCATGAATACCAACTAATTAATTGATGAACCTTAAAACCTTTTTTTTAAAAAAAGGAGAAAAAATATTAAATTTTCCTTTTGTTTGATTAAAAGTTGGTTGATTTTAATTTAAAAAAATAAAAATATATAAAAATTAGAAATTTACTATTATAAATGTATTTTCATAAAAAATAAAAAATAAAGAACATAAAAGGATTTATTTAGGGTAAGGAATTAGAATTGGAATTTAGATTTTCAATTCCAATTTCAATTCTCTTTAATTAGAATTGTGTTGGAATTGTAATTCTAACATTTGTTTTATATAAAAAATTGAAATTGAAATTGAATAAAAATTGATGACAATGGAAATAATGGTGATAGTAGTGGTGGACCATCATCATTGGATCACGTTGGGGGTGGTGGTGGACTGCCGACAATGAAAATGGTGGTGTTGGGATGGCGATAGACTGCCGGCTGTTGCAGTCTGACGAGCTATCATCACCGACAGTAAACATTCTGATGAATCTTCGCAGCCAGCGATGGTGACGACGGTGGTGGTGACAGTAGACCGCCGGTGGTGGCCCACCATTGATAATAGTGACGGTGGTGGACCACTGTCGCCGGTGATGGTGATGAGAGTGGGTGGAGGTGGCGGTGGCGATAGCAGTAGGAGAGGAGGTGGCATTGGTGGTTATGAAATTATAATTCTCATGGGTTGAGAATAAAATTATGGAATTACTTTTCTAATTATATTATAATTCCATGAAATTATGGGTATAATTCTAATACTAATTTTAGGTGACTGCCAAAAACTGAAATTAAAAATTTTAATTCTAATTTCAATTATAATTATAGATTTTCCAAATAGACCCTACTTGTATTTCCAAATGTTCATATAAAAGTAAAAGTATTTATACTAACACAAATATTATAACTTTTTCCCTACTTACCTTTTTTAAATTGCTATTTTATTTATTTCAACAAAAAATTATTAGGTAGAACGAAAGTATACTTATTCTACCACATAAAAATGAGTTCATATGTGATTAAAGTTGAGACACACTTATGTAAATTCACTTTTATATAAAATAAGAAAAACATGTTCCGGTCATACATAATAATTTCTCTATTCCAACATGTAATTTATACATAATAAAAATTAAGCATCATAATTATTTAATTTCTTTTATTATGTGTCAATTAATTCTTTTAAAATTAATTTTATATGAAAATATTTATATTGTAAATTTTATGGACTAATATATATAATATTTTATTAAAATTATTCTTTTAAAATTAATTTTATGTCACACCCCAACTCCAGTGGTGCAACGGTCCTAGGGCAAGGGTAGGCTTAAGGCTCTCATAAACCCGTAGAACTCACAAATCATGAATCTCATATACCATTCTATCAAATTCAACATCATGCATTTTCATACAATGATTATTTCCATACATATAATTTAACATCAATCATACCTTTTCCTATTATCATTTCATATCTTTCTCTTATTCCTTAATGATCAAAAGAGGCATCTCACATCACTGAGGAACAAGAGTACCCAAAAAGGTAACAATCATACATCAAAAATATTCTAGTATCCTTGAAAGACTAACTACGGAGCTCTAGAGTATACTCCAATACATATTATATCATAATACCATTAATAAATATTCAAAATATCTCAAAAGAGTTATTACAATGAAACTTCTTAGAGTAAATAAGTCAAGAAGCCCGATCTTCTCTATTAGCCCCCTCACGAGCTAAGCTATCACCTGAAATCCACAGAAGAGGAGTGAGCCTTCAACTCAATAAGATATGAACATTATACAATAAGAACTGAATATCGAATCATGGTTATGAGCAAATAATTATACATATAGGCATGAAAGAGGTCATGAGCTTTACTTGAAAGAAATATGGTTTTTATAATAATTTGAATATATCAAATCATAGTTCATATTTAGAACATAGAATGCCCACAAGGAATGGCATTATCAAATCTCATCTGGTAGAACTGATCACATATCATAACATACGTATCGGTAGC
>CANXYC010617350.1:0-11360 GCA_948193065.1 Aleurites moluccanus | reverse complement strand
CAAGTAATGGCCAATACTGAATTCAGCTGCAGTCAAAGCAAAATTTCTGAGATTTCCAAACTTCTCATTAAATTTTAAAATTCTCCAAACAAAATAAAATTGATAATGACACTTCAAAAAAAAAATGGCAGATATTACATTTTATTAGTTGTTTCCACTGCACCGTTAGTCAAAGGACGGTTATGAGGCCTCGCCCGAGCACCCTCGTCATGTCCAATTGAATGGAATCAGGAATGTTTATTTTGGGATGATTTCTCACGGAGGAGACGATCTTAACGCCTTTTGAAAATGATTTTGATATTTTGAAGTCGCCACCTTAAGTTATTTTTGTTGGGAAATTTTAAGGTAAAAACCCATTTTGACTCCAATTTTATCCCAAAGAAAATAAGGTGCACTAGTCTTTGAAACCAAAGAGGATTCGGGGACTAGGTATTCGGTTGAACTTGGCTTCTAATTTTAACTTTAATTTAAAATATTTTCATGAACATTTTAAAGGATGATATATAAAGATGCATGAGCAAGTAAGTGAATGAGCGTAAGGGATAAAATAAAGCGGTAAAGCAGTTAAGAGAACGATAATTTAAATTATTACAATTCAAAAATCCAAAACTAGGGGATATCAACTCTAGCCCTTATGAGTTCTAGGTCGATCACACATTCCCAAAGAATACATTCAACAGAGCAATTAATTAAAGCAATAAATAGAACATAGATGATTTTGATCTTTTTTAGATTTGAAGCTCTTATATAGCTTGCCTGCGTATCCCGTTGAATAGAAATCAAAACCTACGCAGTTCTTCCTTCTTGAGAATGAGGGTTAATTTTATGCCTAATTTATCATGTTTTGATTCTTTGCTTTGATACTCTATCAAAGTAAAAAAGATGAGTTAGGAGACGATACCTTCTCCCTTGCTCTTTGGGGAGGCGACGGTCGAATTGCACACCCAAATCGGAGTTCCACCTTGGCTTGATTTGAAGCACAAGAAGATGGTTGAATTGCCTTTTATCTGATAATTCAAAAACAAGCAAATCTACAGAGTGCTTTTATATTTAAAAATGATTTTGAGGCTCCACACGCCTCGGGTTTGGTCCTTCTTTAGCTCAAAGAGAACTAAAGAAAATGGGCTCCATACGCCCTAAAGAGTTATTCTTTAAACTCAAAGAGAGTTAAAGAAATAAGAAAAATAGGCATACGAGGGAGAAAAGAGTGAAATCAAAGAAGAAAAATTCAACTTCAAGAGTTTTCAGAGCCATTTTCTAGTTGAAGGGGGTCAACTATTTATTGGCAAACTGGTGCCACCGAAGGGGGGTGGCGGCGGCACAGGAGCTTAAAGGGGGTGGCAACACAAAAATGGCTCGGCGGTACCACCAAAGAGAGTGGGCAGCACCGCCTAAAGGGATCGGCAGCATCGCCTCTTAAGGAGGGCGGCAATGCCCTCTTCAAGGTGGCAGCTCCAGTCCAACTTTGCTCCGACGTGTTTTTGAGTCCATCCGAGCCCGGGTTTGGTTTCGGTGAGTGCCGTTTGGGTTGGCACTGGTCCGAAGGGTGTAAAAAATGAGTGTTCACAACTGGCCCCATCACGACTGTCCATTTTGGATAACAGACGTGATGTAGGTGAACTGGGTTGTTCTTGTCTGCTTGGAATAAATGAACGCATTCTGATTGCATCTATACAGGGTCTGGAGGTATATGAGTGTAATTTGTCATGCTTCGGATAACTTTCTATTTCTCTGACATTTTCCTGTTTTTGTCATTTTCTAAATTATAAAAACATCTTAGGTTTGATTTGGGCAAATGATAGCTCGATGGATAGAGAAAAATCATACGAACACAGCGGAACTGTTGGCACTTGAGTCTAACTTGAACCACTTTGAAAATGCAAGTTTCCTTGTTTTTGTCCAAGGTTGGGGACATAATGGTCGTTTTTAAGATTCTCAAAATCTATAAATAGGGGTGAGGCTCTCTCATTCCCTTCACTCTCACTTTCTCATTTCTCTCTCTCTCTAGCTTTTTCTCTCTAAAAATCTTCATTCTCTTTTCATGGCTTCATTTTCTGGAAGTGCTATTAGCATTAGGGGGCACTACAACTATGAGGCCCCGTGGGACAATCCTGACCCGGAGAATCTGCTTTAGGAACCTGAACAACATGTCTCTTGGGATGGCAGAATTGAGGTATTTTTCAACTCTCTCTTTCTCTAGGTTCTTTTCTTTTTCTTTTTGTTATTATATATATATAATCCACTCCCAAAGATATGATCCAGTTTATAGGTTAGGACCCACCCCGAGATCGAATATCAGTACCTCGCACTTGGCTTCAGGCTTGGCTACAGGAGATGGAGCCATTCACTGATATGCTATTTGATACCGCTATTATAGCTAGGCTGAGGATGTTAATTATGGTAGGATGCACATTTGGGCACACCCTTCTTGATACTGTTAATCTGAACATCTTACCGAGTTTGATAGACACGGATCAGCTAAGTGAATATGATTGGGTTGGCGCTATCTTGAGCACTATGTATCGGGAAATGTGTGATCTATCTCGGGAAGCTTTCAACTCTTATAGTGGGACTCATTTCATTTGGGAGGTATGCACTTTGCGTCCTTTGTTAAACTGGAAGGCACCCTCTACACCTTTTTTGAATTTTGAACAGAGAGGTATCCTCTGTACTTCTTCTGAACTTCTGCCTAGTCTTTCTGACTCTCTATCTTCAATGCTTGAAATAGGTCTGGGCTTATGAGTATTTTTCGATGCTAGCTCCCACTCTTAGCAACCCTAGGCTAGATGTCTTCCCAGCTGGTATCCGGTGAAACATGAAATATTGGTTCGGCTCTGGTATGCGTGAGTTCCAAACTATCCGAGCAATTTTTGGTAGCCTCGACACTTCTTAGGTATCTTCTGGCTTTATCTTATACATATTTTCTAATTTTCACTCACCAAAACGCTCTTGCAGATCGTGACGAAACCTTACATCGATAGGATGCAGCTGATGCTAGTAGAACTTGACTCAAGTGTCAAACTGGCTTGTTCTTGACTGTTGCTCCGTTCTCCACACAACAAGCTGTACTACCTAGGAGAGAGAGTCTGAGTCCAGACTATTGGTAGGTGGGTAGTTCTGATACATCCACCAGTTGATATGAGGTGGAATTTGGACATTTGTGCCCCTGATGAGGCTTATACTGGTCTTCTCATACATCTATATGTGACTTATCAGGATAACTATGTGATATTCTGTTGTACTCGTCTGATGGGACCTATTGGTGATCCTTATCGACATTTAGGATAACCATCTGGCACTGCTGGACCTTCTGTTGTTCGGCAAAGTCAGGCTCAAAGCATGGGTGTATCGAGAGACCCTTCCTCAGTTGACCCCAACGTTACTCCTGGGACACGAAATGATCTTGGTCAGGTTGCCTTGGGCCCTAGCTACTGGTTCCCTAAAGATATCTTTTATATCAATGCTTATGGCGAGATGCAGACATTCCATCTTCCAGATGCGGTCCATCCTTTTACACCAGACTTTCCTGATAACCCTGAGATATGTTGATGCTCTTTCTCTTAGTTTTGCTTTCGAAAATGATCCTTCAGCTAAGCATCTGATATCTTCCTTTTTTCTCTTTTTAATGATTACCATAGAGTGGGCTCATCACAACTATCGTATGGGGCGTAGAATGGAGCTAGCTTTGTTGGGTATGCTAACTCGGCTTGATTTTCGGAATGACCCATCTCGTTCATCGGAGGACCCCTGTCGGCGTCGCTAGAGAGACTAGTGGCTTACCTGAGCACTTTTTTTTCTTTTCTTGCACTGTTCTAATTCTGTTTATTTATGAATTATGATGTACGGATGATGTTTGATGTATGCCTTATGTATGTATGAATTTACGATATTTTAGTTGACTACCCATGTTATGAATGTGAACTAAAAAAAATGTCATGTAATGTTATGTAAATTTTTAGACCGAAAATAAAATCGAATGTGTTAAGATGCCTAGGAAATGCCAATGAATTTTGAAAATGTCCTAAAATTCCCCCGGAATCCCAAAAATTCAAAATTCGGGGAGAAATCTGCTGAAAAGCGACACTGCCACAGGCATAAAGGGGCAGTGCCGGCCGCACTAGCACCTTCCAAGAGGCTCGGCGGTGCCGCCCTAACCTTATGGCGGCGCTGCCCACGCTGGGTGGTGGCACCACCCTAGCATGCGCGCCCAAGCCCATCCTGGCTTGATTTTCTATAAATAAGGCTTATTTTCTTCTAAAATAGTCACTCTGACTTTTTTACTTTCACTCAAAACTTTTCGTGGAACCCTACTACAGTCACCATATGTTTTTGTGGACCAAAAACCTTAACAAGGTCGAAAAAATTAATATGGGCAAATATGGGGTCAATTCTGTTCTGACTTTGAGGGGTGTGAAAGTGGATTGGGATTTTCTGAAGGCTTCCCTTAGGTTTTGGGATCCTGTTGACCACGTGTTCCGATTTGGAGTGGGCATGGAGGAAATGTGCACTACTTTCAAGGAATTCAGCTCTATCCTTGGAAGTAATCCGAATGCTGCTCTAGCTGTCCCCGAATACTAGGTTCGATACTTTCACTCTTTCAAAAGGCTCCTAGGATTGGGACAAGAGCTTGCTAGCTCTATGGTCAAAGGAGACCAAGTCAATTTAACTGCAGTCACAACCAAGTTTCAATACCCAGAAGATGCAGGAGATATGATGAGACAGAAACACGGGATGATAGCCTTAGTTCTGTGTTTGACTACTGGATGCCTATTCTTCAGCTCATTTGGCAGGAGAGACATTCAAGTGGTGGAGCTGGTTGCTCAGATGGAGCGGGGTTGCACTATTGCCAGTCTAATTTTAACAGAGACTCTGCAGATCTTGGATGGAAACTACAGAGTTGAAGTGCCTTAGTTTGTTAGCCCATTCATTTTGCAGGTAGAAATATCTCATACTTCCTCCTCTTCTTCTTCTTTTTTTTTTAACCCCTTTATTTCTCTTCCTGGTTTGGCTCAAGGATCACCTACAGGTGGTGGCTGCTCCAGATAGGATGCCCTATTTAGCTACACAATACCGCATGCAGAGGATTATGATCCGTTTTGGTTCAGAAAATGAGTGGACTGCCTAGGTTTTAGAGTTGGATTCTAGAGATCTGCTTTGGTATTGCTCTTGGTACGGGATTGACTCATTTATCATGATGAGTTATGGGTACAAGATGGTTTACCTGCTGGGCATTTCCATGACCTCATTTTATCCGGGCACCAGAGTCTTAAGGCATATGGATCAGTCACAGGGCACCCCAATAGACGGAGCTGTCTACCCTATATTTTTTTATTACCGGTCATGTTTCCCAAGCCATAATAAATGGCTGGAGGTGGTCGATGTGCTCTGTACGCCCTGCTGGCTTATCAGGCAAACTGGAGGATTATGATTCCTAGTTCATCAAGGAGGTTTGGCCTATTGAGAAGATTAGGCAAGTAGCCTTGATTACAGAGTTAGAAGTAGACACAGAGACTGGGGATACTGAGGCAGAGGCAACGACGAGACCAGAAGACACTGAGGTGACCAAGGATGATCTGGAGGTAAAGGTTGAATCAAATATGCTTGTGACTGAAAATAGTGATTTTGATAACTCAGAGGATATTTATCGTAGGAGAAGATGGGCTTAGACTCTGTACTCCATCTTTTGGATCATGTTTTAGACTTTTCTTTTTGAAAATATGAACTTTTTTGAATGAAATATAGTGAAATTTTATTATTTTGACTCTGATAGACGAGACAGGACAGAATTTAACGAAACTGGACACAAAAAAAAACTAGACTATGACTAATGAAATTCAATTTAAAAGAAGGCTTTTTCTTTGCCTTTTTTGTTTTTTGTTTTTGTTTTTTATTTTATATTTCTCTTTTTTTATTGCTCTAATTTTTGCTCGAGCTGCCCTTCCAGATTTTCAACTCGCCGAGTTGCTCTAATTTTTGCCTAAGCCGCCTTATACAAATCAATTAATTTGGGCATAAAATGATAATTATGTTATGCATTGGACCGTACCCGAGGTGAGTTGCCTACGTATCTCTATTTGCATTTTTTTTTTCACATCTAAATTTTTTTTTTTGGAATAAAGTCCTCATAGTTATGTGTATACAAAGCATTAGGAAATGGAAATTACACAAAATACCTTTTTAGTTGATCAAGATTATAAGGATTTGAAAATTCATTCCCATCCAAATTCATAAGTATGACACCTCCGCCGTACAGGATCTTTTTGAGCACATATGGACCGGCCCAGTTTGGTCTGAACTTCCCTCTTGGATCATGCATAAGAGCTCTGATTTCCTTCAACACTAAGTTGCCCTTTTCTAATCCCCTGTCAGTTACCCTTTTATTAAAATGACGGGCAAGTATTTGCTAATACCCTTAGATTTGATAGAGCGCATCCATCCTTTTTTCATCAATGGCATTCAATTGGTCATGATATCCTTTGATCTATTCTGCTTCACTAAGTTGGTTTTCCTGCATAACCCTAGCAGAGCATATCTGCACTTCAACTGGAAGCCTCGCTTCCATCCCGTATACCAGGGAATATGGAGTTGCCCCTATTGGTGTGCTAATGGAGGTCCTATATCCCCAAATGCAAATGGAAGGCACTCATGCCAGCCTCTATGATTGGTAATCATCTTCTGCAGAATTGTCTTAATAGTTTTGTTCACTGCCTCGACTGCTCCATTAGTTTGAGGGCAATAGGGTGAAGATCGATGGTGCTGAATCTTTTCCTTCTTGAGCAGACTTACTACTTCCGTTTGGAAATGGGAGCCATTATCTGTGACTATCTCAAAAGGCAGTCCAAACCGACAAATAATATTAGTTTGGATAAAGTGTGCTACCTTCTTAGAATTCAGTATGTGGTAAGAGGCTGCCTCCATCCATTTCATAAAGTAATCTATTGCCACTAGAATATACTCATGACCATTCGAAGATTTGGGACTAATGCGCCCTATGATATCAATACCCCATGTAGCAAAAGGCCAGGGAGTTGTAGTCAAATGCAATGAGACAGGAGGTCGCTTTTGAAGCTTGGCAAATATCTGGCATTTGTGACATCTCTGTACAAACTTAGCACAATCGATATTCATTATAAACCAAAAATACCCTAGATTCATGATTTTTTTGGCCAACGCAAAACCATTCATATGCGGGCCTTCGTCGCCGCTATGTACCCATTCCATAATATGCTGAGCTTCCTTTTCCATCACACATATGAGGTGGATGTTATCCCATGCTCTCCTATATAACACGTTACCATTCGGTATGAAATTACTGGCCAATTGCCTTAGGGTCCTCTGGTCTGATTTGAATGCCCCTTCCGGATACAGATCATTTTTCAGAAGATTGAATATGTCCCAATACCATGGCTTACCATCAGCTAACTGAACTTGCATATATGTTGTATCATAACCTGGTTGCTTTCGCACTTTAATAACCATAGGTCGTACAATTTCATTTCCTATCATATCTATCATAGAGGCTAGAGTTGCCAAAGTATGGGTGAACTGATTCTTGGCTCGAGGTAGATAATGGAAAGATAATTCATGAAAACTTTCTGCTAGATCAGCTATGCGTTGATAGTAAGGAACTAAATGCTCTTCTTTTATCTTCCATTTACCCAAAGCTTGTGAAACAATCAAATTAGAGTCTCTGTAGACCTCTAGGTAATCAATCCTCATGTTTGTGGCTATCTCTAAACCACATATTTAAGCTTCATATTCTGCTTCATTGTCGTCACCTCAAAAGCTAACTTAATGGCCATGGGTAAATGATACCCATCGGGTGTGACGAGTACTATTCCAGCACCATAACCCTTGTTGTTTGCTGCTCCATCAAAATATAATTTCCAGACTTTGGGTTCTAACTCCATGATGTCCTCATCCGAAAACTCGGGTTCAAATGGCTCGCCATCTATTGGAGCAGCAGTTAATTGGTCAGCTATCACACTTCCTTTAATAGCCTTCCTTGGAACATATTTGAGATCGAAAGCTGCTAGAATTGCCAACCATCGTGTCATCTTGCTATCAAGAACTGGCCTCTCCATAAGGAATTTCAAGGGGCTCTTGTCAGCGAGGACATGCGTAGTGTACGAACCTAAATAATGTTGTAGCTTATGGCATACCCAAACTAAAGCGAGAAATAACTGCTCAATCTTATTGTACTTGAGTTCATGAGCAAGCATGCGTTTACTCAAATAATAGATGGCATTTTCCTTATGTGAATTCATAACATTTTAAGCGAGCATTGCCTCCATAGCTTCTTTGGTCACAGAAAGGTATAACAACAAAAGTTTACCGGGCCTAGGCGGTTGCAAGATAGGAGGAGTTAGCAAGTATTGCTTGATCTTTTTAAGAGCTTGTTGACATTCATCATTCCATTCCTTAGGAACTCCTTTCCTTAGTAATTTAAAGATGGGTCCACAAACGTCAGCCAGTTGGGAAATGAACCGACTGATATACTATAAACGTCCTAGAAATCCCCTAATCTCTTTCTCTGTTTTTAGAGCTGGCATTTCTAAGATGGATTTTGATTTAACTGGGTCTACTTCTATTGCCTTTTTACTTACCATATGGCCTAGGAACAAACCCGAGGACGAACTGAAAACACACTTTACCGGATTCAATTTTAGATTATACTATCTCAACCTAAGGAAGAAATGCCTTAATGCATTTATGTGTCCTTCTGCTGTTTTGGACTTGATAACCATGTCATCAACGTATACTTCCACATCCTTGTGAATCATGTCATGAAAGATAGTTGTAGCCATTCTCTGGTATGTCGCCCTGACATTCTTTAAACCAAAAGGCATGACCTTGTAGCAGTAGGTGCCCCATTTTGTCACAAAGGTTGTCTTTTCCTTGTCAGATAGATAGACTTGTATTTGATTATACTCTGCATATAAATTGTTAAGGAGACTGCCTCAGATCCGGCCATGTGGTCAACCAATAAGTCTATGTGAGGTAAAGGAAAATCATCTTTTGGTTGTATAACTGTTGTTAAATGGGTTGAATTGATGTAAATTGAATGATTAAATTGATGTTGTATATCAATTTTGAAAAGGGGCATTGTAGCCGAATGGGGATAGGGTTTAGGTGTGAGGAATTCTTGTGAATTGCTCCAATTAAGTGTTTGAATTTCTAATTGATATATTGAATTGACATATTGAATCCTTAAAATTGAAGAACAATCATAAATTAGAGGAAAACCCCTTTGGCCGAATGCCCTAAATTGGGGGAAATAGGGAATTGACTTGGTTTTGATAAAATTGAATGTTTAAATGTTTAATTGGTTTTTGAATTGCTCAATGTTAAGTATAATTGGAAAAATTATTAATGGAATGGGAAACCCCCTTTAAACTGAACCTATTTAAGGCAAAAATAAGAAATTGGATTAGATTATGTGTAATTGAGCTTGGAATTATTAAATTGATGTATTTAATTGTTGAGTTATGAGATTGAATTAGAAAAATTAAGCTTAGATGGCATATCCCTATTTAGGCCGAATTGCTTTTGAACTAGGGTTAGGGTTTATAAGGTGATTTATGTGTATAACTTGTTAAATGTATGTAGTAAGCTTCAATGATAGGTATTGGGTGCAAATAGGAAGTAATTAGTGCATTTGATATGATTTTGAAGTTAGTTTAGGTCTTTATGACCTATGTAGTTCAAAATACTTTGGCATGAAACCTAGGCTTGAATGTAAGCCCAAACTTGCTTTAACATGTTTATATATATGTGAATTAATGTATTGTATAAAGAAAATGATGTTTATATATTTGTAGCCCAAGTTAGGTTTTGGCCGAATGGCCTATGTGTACAAAAAGGGGTAAACTTGTCATTTGATAGGAATATGACCATTGATAGTATATATGTATATAATTGATGTGTATATGTGATGATTTGAAGTCTTACAGAGAGAATATATATATATATATATATATATATATAGGCGAGCCTCTCGAGGAAGGGACAAGTCGTGTAGTCGCCGCGACAGTAAGGGGGTCTTCGGGTTAGCTAGGAGCTACGTGCCTTGGCTAGGCTTTGGAAGTAAGTTTTTATATACAATTATTGCATTTATGTATCATATGGCATAACATGTGCATTAGAATTGACTTATTACATAAAAACTCTAATTTGTTTTGAGATGTCCAATTGGCACCTAAAATGACCCTCCGAACTGACCTAAACTGATATAATTTGAAACTTAGAAAGTATTTTGACCCGATACCTGGCCCAATAATTTCCCCTATCTCTAAGCTTCAAATTGATACCAAATAGTCCATCTAATTATGTTAATAATATAGAGAACCAGAAACTTCCCAAAAATCCTAAAACGGACCCGTAATTTGACTTGCTATTTGCACTAGCGAAATTGGGCCCCGACGGGCCCGTTTCTTAACTTTGGCCAGCATGCCTATATGATACTTGTAACATAAAAATGAACTGTTATATGTAAAACTGAACTATAATTGTGAACCTATACCCATGATATGAGACTTTTGCATATGATATCATAACAGGGCTACTACAACGGTGTAGCGGGATTTTTCATCGACCGTGTGCACACTGGTACATTATTTGACCCTTGCTGGAGAGGGGAGCTATATTCCCTAGCCGTAAGAGCTGATCACTCTTACGTAATTACTTCTTATGCACCATTGCGCTATATGTATACTTGTTAGCACGATTGTACATACTTGACATATTTTACCCTATTTACCTGTTGTATCATATGTGATGTGACTCATACTATATGTTATCATCGTTCACCATACTTTGAACATTTCATATGCTACTCTTATAGTTCATTACTTAGCACCAATGATTCAGTACTATTTGCTCTATTTTCGTGTTATTATTGCTCCTAACCATTTCAGGTTCCGGTTCAACTTCAATGGTATAAGATTTTCATGCATTTTTGTATATAACTACTTACTGAGTATTTTATACTCACCCCCATGGTTTTAAATCTTTTCAGGTGTTGGTGAAATTTGAGTGCCACAGGCTTCTCTTTCTTCACCGTGGACATTTTGACATACATATGTAATTAATATAAGTTAATCTTTTATCCAAATTCTGTCTAGTAGCTGCCACGACCCATCCCAGAAGTCGCGATGGTCCTAGGGGTATGGGTGATGCATAAGCAACCAATACCACGAAGAACCCTAATGCACTATCTATATGGCATGCAATAAACAAAACAACTTAATGAATATAAGAGTGCTGAGGAAAATTCGACAGCATCTCCTCTAAAATTGGACTATGCCCAAAAATCAAAACAAGCAAATGACACTTCTATAATATTCACAATCATCTCCAAC
>CANXYC010617305.1:0-20230 GCA_948193065.1 Aleurites moluccanus | reverse complement strand
ATAAATAATTTCTCTATATCTAACCCTATGCTCAAAAATTATCTCACTTTTAATAAAAAAATATATATTTTGACATATATATATATATATATATATATATATATATATATATATATATATATATATATATATATATTTAATAATTTTATATTTATTTTATTTAAAAAACAAAAAAAAACGAAGAACCAAAGAACCAAATCGAAATATATCTTTTTGATTTGGTTTAATCTGAAAATTTTTCTGTTTAATTCGATTCGATTTCTAAAATTGATATTCAATTTAATTAATTTTTAAAAAATTTGATTCGATTCAAATCAAATCAAAAGATTGCTCACCACTCAAAATATCTCCAAAAACAAAGCCAACATTTTAATCCTTCAAAATATTATATTTTTATTTAAAATTAATTAATTTAAAGATTATAAGTGTTAAATTATATCAAATTTCACATGTTTTATAATAATTTATAAAAAAAATGTGATTCCACTTGTCAAATTAAAAGAAAAAACAAAAAAACAAAGGAGCTAAATCCAAAAGCAATACTGTAGGATAATTTGTTAATTTATGTTTGTGAGGAATGAAAATAAAGTTTAACATAATGGTGAATTAATGAATCTAAACATAATTAACAAAGGAACCTTCCTTTCCTTCAATGTATTGGGACCTCAGACAAATTTGAAAAATGTGAACAGAAATTGGCAATATTTTTTTGGGCGGCACCAATAACACAATATACCAAAAACAAAGCAATTTGAATACAAAATGACATTATTAAAACATGCAAAACGTTTTTTTTATTTCTCCATGTACCTGCATTGTTTCCGGCATACCAATAATTAAATGACACGTATTTTCCAGATATAAATCTACTTAGAATTTATAACAATATTGAAAATTTGAAATTTTTTATCAGATTTAATATTTTATCTCAAATTTCATATAATTTTACAAACACTATATCATATTTTTTTTAAAATATTTTGACAATTAATAAATTTTTATTAGTATTATAACGCAAAAAAAAATATATG
Source organism: Aleurites moluccanus (assembly GCA_948193065.1). Lineage (NCBI taxonomy): Eukaryota > Viridiplantae > Streptophyta > Magnoliopsida > Malpighiales > Euphorbiaceae > Aleurites > Aleurites moluccanus. Next base: position 19,199 of record CANXYC010617305.1, on the reverse strand, counting down.
AGATAAAAAATAAGATATTTAATAAAATATAATCTAAATTATAATTTGATACAACCTATGAATTTACTTGAATTTGATTATAGTGAAAAAAATGTGTTAAAGGAAATAAAGGAAATTATAATTGAAGAAAATTCATCAATGTTCAAAAATAGTCTTCTATGATTCTTTTTGAAGTCATCTAAATTCCACTTCCAATCCAATTATAGATAATAGCAGAAAAATCAACAAGAGGTTTATGCTCACATTTAACTCAATCCACTTCCAATTCTACTAATTAAATGGGGCGGGTTTAGGTCTACTCGTTGCCCACAGATTAAGACTCGTTAAAAGATAGCAGCGACAAAGCATAGGCCATAATCAGGACTTTTTTATTAGAAAAATATAAAACTCATATTAATTAAAAAAAAAATTAAATCATAATAATACAAGTAACAAAGCAAAACTACACTTTCTCAGCACCTTTTTATACAATAAATTTAAATGTAAAAGACAAAATCAGATGTAAAATGAAAATAAAACATATAAAAAAGAAATAGAATTACAACATCTTTTTCATACACTAAGAAAAAATAGTTCAATCTAGATCTTAGGTTTGAATGGTTCCAATCAAGTTTATTAGATTAAAGTTATGACCCAAAATAATAATCATCAAATTAAGATAAAAATTAAAGAAATTAATTAACTCATTCTTTAATTTAAAAAGATTTGGTTGTAAAGCATATAGAATAGACAACTCTGTCTGGTTTTTAACATCACTTGCTTTAATTATAAAAATAAATAGAGAGAATGCAACATAAAATCTTTAAGAAAGAAGGAACAATTCTCTTGTAAACTCCAAAATGTTATATTTGTTCTTTGCTCTATAAAATTTTATACCATACATATGCTCTGCCTCTCTTTTTTTTTTTAAATTTTATACCAATAATATTTAAAAAGAAAAAAAAAAAGAAAGAAAAGAAAAAACATCAATAAAAATAAAAATAAGCCAATATAACATTCAAATACAAAGTGGAAAAATTATAAAAACTAATAACAAGAAAAATAATCTAGTATTATTAAAAATAGAAAAATATATATTTTTTTAAAAATGAGGAATCGATTTTAACTAGTCGAAGAAGGGTAGTGGCTAGAATCTGACCATGGTGGCACCGGCGAATCAGAACCAGTGGGCTGATTCTGATTTTGCGGTGGGCGGAAATAACCCAATTGTTGACCAGCCAAACGCAGAGGATATGAAGCAGAGGAAGATAAAGATGACCCCGAAGAAGAAGACCCTGCAGCAATTGAAAGAGCTGAGGTAGACGATAATGACGATGATGAAATTGTTGATTGTAAAGAACCCAATTGCTGATTATAAAACATTTGCTCCAATAAACTGGAGGGCTGAATTCCATGAAAATCACCAGTGCTCTGTAAAAGCTGAGAGTATTCCCAATAGTCTCTTATATTATCTCCCTGATTAGACTGAAAGAATGGCGGCGGAATTGGCTGTGGCGGCTGTTGTGGAAGTGGAGATGGCAGTTGGTGAGCAATGGGGATTTGGGAAACGGCGACATTTTCCATTGGTGGTGGCAATACTCGAACATGTTCAGGGAAATTTAGTTTAGCTCTGTTTCCTCTGAATCTTAAAGCAGCTTCATCGTAGGCTCTGGCGGCGGCCTCCGCCGTATCAAATGTACCAAGCCAAACTCTTGCTGCTTTATGAGGATCACGGATCTCAGCTGCCCATTTCCCCCATGGTCTTTGCCTAACTCCTCTGTATCTTCTCCTTCTTTCGCCGGTTTCTTGATAAGATACTGTTTCAGTTGATGATGTTGGTGGTACTGTGCCGGTGGTCGTCGGTCGAATAGGGACTATAATTGAAGCAGCTGTTCCTTCTGTGACTGTAAATTGTATAAAAAGATTAGATTTTTTCAAGAAAAATATAAATTTATTTACTTTAAAAACTAACAGATTGAGATATATATATATATATATATATATATATATATATTGCTTATAGTAAGAGCGGTGATGATAGTAAGGGCGGTGATGAACTGTTACATTGCTTCTTTCGAGATGATTATTTAATAAAGCTGACAAATTCTGGCTTTTTAATTTTGAATAAACAATTTTTTCCAAAACATGCAATATTGGATTTATACATTACTATAAAAAGGGTATTTTTAATTAGTTTTTTAGAAAAATAAAACCACTCTATAAAAGTAGAAAATGTTAATATTTAAAACCATATATAGTTTTATGGGATAATAAATGATAAACATATAGTTTATCAAAGATTAATTAAGAAAAGATTGAAGTTAAACTAATTAATAGCAGAGCTAACAAAAATGGAAATGGTTATGATCATTCAAATGAAAAGAAATAAACTAACCAGTTGCACCAGAGGAAGATGAATCTCCTTGACAAGTTCTAAAATCACCAAACCCTCTATAAACCCTTGGAACAGACTCAATTAATTGAGTTGTACTTTCTTCTTCACGCCCTCTCTTTTGTCCAACCGAAAAACCAGAACCAGAAGAACCAGAACAGCTAGACAAAGTTGGAGAAGTATTAGCAAGAAGTCCATAACTAGAAGTAATTGCACCTCCAAAACCAGCACCATAAGATCCCCAATCACTACTTCTTTGTCCTGAAACAACATGAGTAAGAGCTGAAACCATTGCAGACATCTCTCCTGTGCTTCCATAACCAGGAAACAAAGTTGTTGATTGGGGAGGAGGCGATGTTTGTGTCATCAACTGGTCATTATTTATTATTTGCTGAGTTAAGAAGGGTTGTGAAGAAGGTAATATATATTGTGAGTAACTTTGTTCTTGTTGATTATCATCTCTACCGCCGCCTTCTGTAGTTGCAGGGTACCTTATGTACTCCCCTGAGTCTTTCTGGTTCGCCACCTTCAAATTCAACAAGCACATGAAATATCAAAGATAAGGTACAATAATAATAATCAAACTAAATAAGAGTACCTTTATTTAATTTTTTTATTTTTGGGAAAAAATAAAATTTTGGAAGAAAATAAAGAGTACCCTTTTGAAGATAAAAGGAATTGGATTAGGGGTTATATATGGTGATAGAGAATTCGAACTTTTTATGAGTCAGCCGCCATAAAAATAGTGCAGACTCTCTCTATCTCTCTTTCTTTCTACATCAGTTGCAGTTCCAAGAACACTACATGATAAATATGATCTTAAGTTTGCTTATTTTTTTCATTTTAGAGTGCTGGGTAATTTAATTTAATAGGAAAAAGGTTTTTTTTTTAAAAAAAAAAAAATAAAGGTGTGACTATATGTTCACACCAGAAATTTTGACTGATAATTAAGATAAGGTGGTGGCATGGAATTTACATGCCGGTAAGTCGGTAACTTCTAGAGTTTAAAATTGACTTTGTACATGTAACAGTCATATAAACAACGTTCTAAATTAACCTTTGGGCTCTAAGATAATAAAATTAAAGCGCATATGGTTAGCCCATATTAAGTAAATGGGCTAGCTATAAAGATTATTGAACAGTAACTTGGGCTCAAGTTGGTAATTTTTTTTAAGGGTAAGGTTAATAAAAACTAATGAACAATCATAAAAAAAAAAAAAAAAATCTCTATTAAATCTTTTAATTTTTTTCATTCACTTAATAAATTTTTTAAATTGTCTATTGAATTTTTTATCTTTTTATGATTTATTTATCCTTACAAACCTTTAAATTTAATTTAATTTTGCCTAAAAATCAACTTCATTTTTTTTCATTAATCTTATAAGCACTATATTTTAGAGAAGCAAGAAAAAATATTATTATATATAAAAAATTAATTTCAAATCATTATTATATAAAAAAAATTTAATTTTTTTTTTCAATATTTATTCGCTCTATAATATAGTATTTACACCCCCTTTTATTGAATTAGTCAATTATTTTTCTACTTTTTCAATATATACAATAATTATTTTTGCTTTTCTAATATTGAATTATTTTCTAATGTTTTAGGTAAAATAATAATTCTTCTGGCTTCTCAAATTTTTACTGAAATTTGATTTTTTTTTTTTTAAATTTATGAGTTTAATCTAATGAAGTTTGTGACCCAATTCAATCACCAAAAAGAGAAGGAGTTAAATAGAGATTTTCACAAATTTTTTTCCCTTTTTTCTTTTTGCTTTTTATCATCGGTTTATAATAATAAATTGATAAAGCAAATTCATCAAGTGCGAACACAGTGTTAAGATTAGATTGAGTAAAAAAAATGACTGCTTAATTTTTTATTATAGTGTTCTATTTCGACTTTCTTTTTTTTAACGTATAAAAAAATATTGCCAGAGTAAAATAATGGTAACTATATTGTGGACAACTTGTGCACAATTTACACTAACTTAATTAATTGGACAATTTTTTTTGTTCTGTTCTTTTTTATTAATGAAATGATTCCTTTTTTTGTGGAGTCAATAGAAAAAAAAAAAAAACAACCCTTCTTCAGGAGCTTCAAAGAAACTTGGGGTTTTATAATGCTATCATTTCGAATTATTAGTATAAGAATAATATAAATTAAAAATACAAAATAAGAAGTTCTGTTTAAATTTCCCAAGCTTGTATATTTGATTTAATTTTACAAACTTAATATAATATTTAAAAAGTCTGATACTATTTGATTATACTAGAAAATTATAGTACAAGTTTCGACAATTAATTTAGACGTCATTGCATAGCCATTAATCGCTTTTTTTTTTTCAATAGCCATTAAATAATAGATTATTATTATTTTTTATTAGCAATTTTTTTTTTTGGTAGTCCATCTGTAAGGTCAAAGCACGTCTCTAATCTGACTTGGACCATATCGTCGGGACCCAATTCTATTATTGAAATCATTTAATTAAAGGCAGAATGTACGCGTTATGTTTCAACATGGTCAAAACTCAAAACAATTAGTAATGTTTAATGATTTAATTCTAAATCTAATGGTTTATTAATTATACTACATAATTAATGCAATTATTTAAGGCAATTTTCAAATTATTGTTGTGGTGAAACCATTAGGATAGCTAATGAAGTTTGGTTGATCTAATGCACTTTTTCAACTTTAAGAGAAGCTAGTTAGCGATGTCTTAATAAAATAATTTTTTAATTAATAAAAAATTATAATTATTTGATAAAATTATTATAATTTTTTAATAATTTTTAATAAATAAGATTTATATTAAAATATAAATAATTAAAAACTATTTAATTTAAAATTATTTAGACTATTTAATTATTAAAAAATATTTAATTTTTAATTATTAAACACCACCTTAATTTGATTCAACTTTTAATCTTTAGTAGTTTGCTAGATCAAGCTGGTTTTCAATTTCCCTATTTCTTGATTCGGAGGAGATTACCATTTCATTTGTGGGTGCCCAATTGGCTATTTTTTGCTTTAATGATAATTTAAAATGAGATTTACATGAATGACAATAATAATAATAAAAGTTAATAAGTTCTAAAATTCATGTATTCCCTAAATATGAGTTATAATTTATTTAGTAACGTATACTTTTAATATTATAATTGATATATGATTTATATATAATATTTTTTGATAAAAAAAATAAAAATTCTGTTAATAAAAAAATAAAATAATAAAATAAAGGGAGTTAATGTCAACATAGTCAACTCTGAAATAGACAGGTGCGTAACTATAGGGGATTGTGATGTTTAAGGTGCAGAAGTGTAGGGTAGGCCCTTGTCAGTGACCTAATAAACCCCTATTATAACTCTATTTATGCCTTTAGAAACTATTTAGAGATTGTTAAAGTAAAAACTCTATTTTAAAAATATTATTTAAAAAAAAATAATATATTTAATTTTTTTAAATTTTAAAATAATATTTTAAATTAATTATTTAAACACTTAAAAAATTATATAATATTTTTTAAATTTTAAAATATTATTATATATCTATTTTAAATAAATTTAAACATCTAATTAATAAACCATTTATACTGCTTGAGAGGAATTATATTCTTTTTCTTTTGCTATGTCTATTCATTACATGACATTTGATGTATTTTGATAGGAACTTGTATTTCCATAGTTGTTAATTGTATTAAAAAAAAAATTAATATTAAAAAATAAATAAACATCATTGTTTATAATTAGTTATCATCATTTAAGATAAAATTAAAGATACCATGCACTTTTTCTCCGCCAATATATCTAATATATAATGTTACCAAGAAAATTTCTACTACATGCAGAGATGGATCCACATGATGCCTACTTTCTTAATTTGTAAAATTTTTAAAATTAAATTATAATTTAATTTCTAAAATTTGATAAAATTATTTAAATAATTTTTAAATTTTAAAACATTAATTTTTTAATCACTAATAAAATATTATTTTATTTTATTTTCATTTACTTTTTTATTTTTCCTTTTTTTCAATTTTCATTTATTTTTCTTCATTTTTTTCTTAATGATATTTTAATGACTTTTAATTATTTTTATAGGATAATGTATAATTTTAAACTTAATATTTAGTTTCAGAAATACATCGACTTTTAATATTTTTTAAGTATAATTTTAACCGTAATATTATTAAAACTTACAATTTCAAGATTTCTCTCTGTTAACTTTCGTCCATAGGTCTATATGGATCTAAAAGTAATTAGCAAATTATAATTTAGTTTCTGAAATTTTATTTATACAAAAAAGAATTTTTTTTAAATTAAATATACAAAAAATAAAATAAATTAATATTTAAATAAAAATTAAATATTTTAATTAAAAATTAAAATAAATATTATTTTTAATTAATATTATTTTTTATTTATTTTTCTATATTTTAATTTAAAATTAATAAAAATTACTTTTTATTTAATTAAAATAATTAATTTTTAAAATTAATTAATTTTCTTATTTTTTGCATATTTGATTAAACAAAATTATTTTTTGCATATTTAATAAAATAAAATAATTTTATTTTAATATACAAATTTTTTTTTTAATCAAATATATAAAAAAATAAGAAAATAAATTAAATAATTAAATAAAAAATAATTATTTTAATTAAATAAAAGTAATTTTATTTATTTCATTTTAAATTAAAATATATAAAAATAAATAAATAAAAAAATTATGCATAAATAATATACCTAAAATTATTCATATATATTTTTAAATATATTAATTTTAATTAAATGAAAAAGTAAGAAAATATATATATAAAAAAAAAAGAGAAAAGATGATGATATTTTAGAAATGAGAATATTTAAAGCAAGAAGTACAATTAATCCTTATATTTTAATTCTGTCAATAAATTTCGTCATTCATTCTATTTTATTTATTTTTTCCATTAAATTTAGTAAAGTAATTAAAAGTGTCTTGTATATATATAAAAAATAAGAAAAAAATATATTATTAATTATTTTAATTTTAATTAAATAAAAATAATAATTTTTTAATTTAACATATAAAAATAAGAAAATAAATTAAATAATTAAAAAAATAATTTTATTTATTTTAATTTTAGAAAGGTAAATAGTTAAATAAAAATTAATTATTTTAATTAAATAAAAAATAATTTGAGCAAAAATAATATTTATTTTAATTTTAATTAAATAAAATAATTAATTTTTATTTATTGATTATCTTATTTTATTTTTTGTATATTTAATTTTAAAAATTATTTTTTTGTAATTAAATAAAATTTTAGAGACTAAATTATAATTTATCACTTATTTTTTTAGTCTATATGAGGCCCAGTGACTTAATTTAACGGAAAAATGAGACGAAATTACTGATTTCAATAATATTAGAATCAAAATTATACTTAAAAAAATCTTAAAAGTCCATATACCCTTAAAACTAAACATTATAGTCAAAATTGTAACTTATCCCTATTTTTATTAAAGTATATATATGTTATTTTTTATTATTTTTATATTTTTGAGTAAATTTATTTTATTATTATAATATTTATTTTTAAAATTTTTACATTTGTCAGTAAATATGAGGGGTGCTCTCATTTTTTAAAATTTTTGCATCCGCTTATAATTTTATGAGAATATTAATATGTATTGCTTTTTAATTAGAGGTATTTGATCCAAATGTGAATGATATTTTTTTAATTGTAAAATTAATATCATATTTTTGTACATATAAAAATAATTATTGCCTCGTATTATATTTATATAATAACTAAATAACAAGGAAATTAAAATCGTGGTCCTAGTGCCATTTGAGGTGAGAGGAGCTTGTGACCTAACAAGAAACTCCAGCTAACACCTCATATAATTGTTCGACAAAAGCTAGCTAATGAATCCAAAGAAAAATGAAAAGGAAAATAAAATTACATTTGAAATAAATGTATTATTTTATGAGCAAAATAAGATAATAATGTGTCATAAAAAGATAATGCATATTAGCTATTTTCTTATTTTTCTTTATGAAAAAAATTAGAAGGGAGATAAAACTTTAATTATAATCTTTTTAGAAAAAGAAAATATAAGTATCAATTAAATTATATTTCTATCCCAATAACTTCTTTAAATTATACATATGAAATAATAAATTTTAGCTACTAAAAATGCTTAATGCATTAAATAATTTGACTGTCGTACTATCTCTTTTTCGGTAATTTGCTAGTATTTTGTTTACTACTATTTATTTAATTATCTTTACCATTTGAAAAAATATATATATAATCTTTCAAATGGATCCTCCTTATCCTTTTCAAATTGTGTAACCTTTATGCCTTGTGATTTACATTTCCCCTAACTGAATCCACTTTAATAATTGAAATTAAAAAGCATTATAAATAAATATCGAGACTGTTCTGATTCCGGTGAGTCGAAATCACTTAATAAAAGAAAAAATTTATTAATTTATAAAAAAAAATTATTTAACATATTTAAATTTAATTTTTTTATATAATTTTAACTATTCAGATTAATATTTTTTAAAAATTACATTTATATAAAAGATTTTAATTATCCATCCATTCAAAATTAACTTTTTAAATTTATCCTTAATTGGAGGAAGCGTTTCAGGTGGTGGGTGTTCAACTGTTAGGCAGAAGATCTAATGCAATTAAAGATAAAAGGTATTCATTTAAATGGAATATTTTATCCTCAAATTATCTTATGCTTGTTTTTGGCAACTTTTTTGACTGTTTCAATGCCATTATTCTATAATTTTTTTTTTAACTTTCTATTTCTGCACATTATCGAAGAAAAAAATAATAAAAAAAAAATAGAAGTTGATAAAATTTGAACGTGTCATTTTTCTTTTTTGGAATTTTTTATTCAGAGTTTGCATCAGCAAAGGCTTCGATATTGTTCTTTTTCATGTCGGCGACGGCCAGAATTATTAATTATTTATATTTAAATAATAATAATAAAAAAATAAAATATTATTTAATTTATAAAATTTAATAAAATTAATAATTAAATCCCCGTGCTATCAAAAAATAATATTTAAATCTTTAAAATTTGATTTTGTCAATAAAATAGACCATCTATCTATTTTGACCATTAAATACCATTACAAAGATAAAAATATCTCTTATTTTTAATCAAATTTTCTTTTTCATATTATTTTATTAAATTTAATATCAATTTTTTTTCTTTTTTCATCACAATCAAAATCTCCATTCTCCATATAATTTCACCAATCATAATATTTACATATAAATTTTCTTTTTTTCAATTTTTATAAACTAATATTTATATAATTAATCAATGAAAAAAAAACACAGAACAAAAAAAGTAAAATAATATTTGAATGGAAACTTTCTACAAAAGAAAATGGGAAGAAAATGAAAGGAAATAAAAAAAAATAAATGAAAAAATATAGAGATTAGGGATGAAAATATTTTAGGAAAATAAATTTTTTTATTTTTTTAATTTTTAACTAAAAATCTGAAAAAAAAAAATTACAAAAGGACTGAAAATATTAATAAAATTAAATTTTAGGAATTTAAAAGTTATTTTCTGAAAATATAAAGACTTAATAGTTAATTTTATTAAATTTCAGGATAAAATAGTATTTTACCATAATAAAAATACATAATTCACTAATAGAAGGTTCTTATGCCTGCACAAGTGGACAATTATCTTGTTTACACGTTTATTCCTCGTTTGAATTTCCCACATGATTTTTCTTTTTCCTTTTTTTTTTTCCTTTTATTTTTTAAATAAAGCAGAACTAAACTTTTGATGAGCGGTAAATTGTAATTGTACCTAATAAGATGTCCTGTTTACTAAATATTAAAAAATAACTCAAAATACTATCAAAGTGATAAGAAAAAACTTTATATTTGAATTAAAAATAAATAAATAATTATCAATACTTTTATTTTTTGAACATCTTAACATTACATATTAGGAGTTAAACAATTATTAATTGACTTTTAATAGAGAAATACAATGGGAAAAGGATTGTTTTGGTTGTAGGGTTGGTGGCTGAAATGGCCAAAAGCAGGGCAAGTTCAAAGTTCTTTGATTTCTTTTGAAGACAGCAAGCCCTTGTACAAGTTGTGACTTTCTTTGATATGCTCAAACGTGGATACATGCCAATCCCACAAATAATAAAAAAGATTTTTAATTTTTAATTTAAAAAATAAAGATAAAGATGATTTTGCATAATAAAGGCATTGTTGGAATGAATCCATCCCACTCACTATTTAATGGAATTCAATTTCTTATTAATTTTGCATGTTATGTTATAGCACCAAGTGGGGTTTATAATTAAGATCTTATTTTAAATCAAATCATTGATTGAACTCTTTTGTATCCATTTGCATATGAGAGAATTACAAATTACTTTCTTAATTAACTAATAAAGCAAATTAATTTGAATACTAATATTTTAATTAATAGTAAAATTAAGGTAGTTAGTCATTCAAATAAAAATATTTTTAAAAGTTTAAATATCATTAATTAATAATAATCTTATATTTATAATATTTCAAAAATAAAAATTTTAGACATTTATTTATTTATTTTGGAAAAAAAAAACTAGAAAAACTTGGATTATTTATGGATGTTCTTAATTTGCCTTGTGAGATCTTCTTGTCCTTATTATTATATTGAAATATTCTAATGTCCCATAATTGACTTAATTTTCAATTGGAATAAAATAAGAAAATGAAACCTACATAAGTAACATTTTTGACCAATTAAATGTATGTTTTCCATAATGACAAAAACATTTTAAAAATAATATTTCAATTTGAAATTTCCTGTTTTTTCTTCAGCATAAATACATAGGCCAATCGATACTCAGAATGAATAATAAGAGTATCGTACCAAAAAAGAATAAGAATAATGACCACTTCCTTACTTATTATATATACCCAATAACTTATAAAATATATAAATAAGTAGCAATTAGAAAGATATAGTCAGATGGCTTGACTAATCACCGCTGATTTTTAATAATTTATAATCAGATATTTTATATTTAATTTTTTACTAAATTAATTTTTTTTAAATTAACGTCAGCTGCACAGTACGAATGAAAATTAATCTTATATTTAACATATGGTATGAAAGTAGCTCGTGAATATATATATATATACTAACTTCTTGTAGTATTTCAGCTAATTTTTTCATATTATGCTAATTTCAAATTTTCAGTCCAATTAAGAATAAATTATTTATATTTAAATTAAGAAAATTTACAAATAAGAAAAATATTATTTTTATATGATTTAATTTTGATAGAGTATAATAACTAATCAATATTATATAAATACACTCATTCACTAATTTAATAATCTTCATTCATATATTAAAAATAATATATATTAATTAGAAAATAAAAAATATAAAAATATATATAAAAAATACCAAAATAAAATGACTTTAATTTTTTCAAATTTTTTTCAATCGTATTAATAAAATCTTTGAACTGACAAGTTGGTAGAAATCATTTTTTTCTTATTTAAGAATAATTGAACCAACACTTATAATATTAATAAAGTTAATACCTTTTTAAAATTAAAATTACAATAGCATATAATATTATAATTAATTTAAGCTATTCAATGTTTTGTAATTTATATAATTAGAAAAATGATTTTCTTATTACACTTCTTTTTGGAAAAAAAAATAGCACCATGAACCTCTTTATGGCCTGCTTGAATAAATTTATACTTTACCTTTTAATGTTTGTATTTAAAAATGTAATGTGAAATCACTCTAAAAAAAAAAAAAAATTATAAAGTGAAAAAAAATAAGATTCTTTACTAAATCACTTAAAAAAGAGAAGAGAATTATCCAGCAGATGTTGGAAATTCCTTTTTAAAGGTAACATTCCTCTTTTCTCTTTTATGTTAGCATGCATGTTTAAAGATCATTCTCAAAAGAAAAAATCATAATTAAGGTAAGAATAATAATTGATACTCCATGAACATTAATTTACATGTTATTATATAAAGTTTTACTCTCCAAGTACATGAACTAACTGTGCAATCAATAATTACTTAACTGTCTAAATTAATAATTTCTCCTACTTTCATGGTTAAAAGAACTGCACGTGAACATAAAATAAAGATATCCAAAGCAGAAAAGATAATTATTTCATTTTCTCATGAAAAAGTTACTATTGAACATAGTAAAAACCTTGAAAATATTAAATTTCGGTTAGTCTGATTGGTAGATATTTTAATCATTTAAATAATAATTTTGAATTTAAAATTTTATAAATATAATAATTAATATTAAAAAAATCTATATCTTCAAATGAATTTTTTTAATTCGAATCCAAAATGGTAGACAATAGTCGAATACATGATGATTTATATATATATAAAAAAAAACCCTTGAAAATTACTTTAAAAAAATAACCAAATGAATAATTTCCGTCGTTGTTGTAAATTCATGGCTAAAAATTTTAATGACCAACAAAATAGCGATGGAAAATTTTCGTTGCCAAATGAAAATAGCGACAGATTTTTCATGATCAACGATTTTTTTGTATTGGACTATGTTTAGGTGTTTGCAATATTAATTTGTTCATAATTAATTAAATAGGCATTAAATTCAGTTACTGTAATCAAATGAATAGACTAAAAAAAAAAAGAATGGGTATGAATGCAAGAGAGGGTCAAGGAATGTTGATGCCCTACCAATCAAAGACTTTTAGCCCTTCCTAAGAAAAAGAACACCTAAATTCCGAGTCCCTTTTGTTTTTTTTGTTAGTTGATTGAAGCCTCGTGGAAACTAATTTGCAGTCATCACTTTGAATTCAATTTACCCAGAAATTTGGGACCTCACAAGTCACTATAGCATCTTGTCAAACTTTAATTTGGACAAAAATCCTTGAAAGTGATTGTTAAGCATTTGAAAACAAGTTAACTTTTCTTCCCCCTCAATTCAATTGCCCAAAGAAAACAAGATATAATTGATATATTTCTACTTTCAATGTTAATCATGGATTTTAGTTTTAGATTTGGTAAACCTACATGCCCTAAGTAACTTTATCAGTAAACTATATAGAAATTTATTAAAATAAAACAATTGTATAATTATTTTCAATCTCAATAATAAATTATGAGTTCCGATAAATGAAATTTACATGATTAAATTAGTAGTCTAATAATTAAGCATATGTAAATCTGCAAAATTATACACACATAGAGAAATGCTATAGCTAGTTTGTTTGTTTGTGTTGAAGTTCATTGCATAATATCACCTAGTAATATTGTTAATGATATACATATTTTGATCTATCTCTTTATTCTTTTTTTTTTCTTTTGAAAAATGGTAAATACTTGCATTCCTTAATCAGGGGGGTTGGGAGCCTCATTACACAAAATTTCCTCCAAATTCTTTGGAGTATTACAAAGCCAATCAAGAAGACAGGACTTATGGTAAAACTGTTTAGCAATCCAGTTCGCAGCCTGGTTTCCAATTTTTGTAATATACACAAAATCAAAAGAAGAAATTTCCATCTTAATGGCTATAGTAATGGCTGCTATCTCCCACAAGGAAGAAGAGTCATCATTGATGGATTTAATTACAAGCAAAGCATCTGACTCAACAATAAGTCTCTTTATTGTTTTTGAGAGTATAGAGAGTGAGAGATTGGATTCAAATATTTCATCCACAAGTATGGTTGCTATATTTTTTACCGCAAGTATATGGATCGACTGTGACCAGAGGTTTTAACGAGAAAAAATTTATTGTTTCCTTGAGTATAGATAGATTTAAATACCAAAATTATAAATTCTTTCAATATTTAGTGAATGATAATTGAATGAGAGTAAAAATAATCACTAAAATCAAACAAACAATCCATTAATAATGAAAAAATCTAGGATTTATATTTCAATTAATTTTCAATACTTATAGTTCACATGTGCTCATACATTCATTCAAGTAAATTGAAATTAAAAATAACTTTTCCTAACTTAAATGAACTCTCCAACTTTAATAAACTAACTTTTAAAATTGATTTTCTCAAATCTAAATTGAAAACTTAATATGGTATTAGAGCCTAATCGATCCTTGTATCACTTCTAATTATATCAATAAATCAGACTGAATTCAATTCTATTTCTTAGTTCAGTATAAATTTATTCTCGGGTTTCTAATTTATTTTTTTGTTTGATATGAGTTATTTTCGAATTTTCAATTCTTTAATCTTGACTCAGTTCATATCATAAATTTGCAAGTATCAACTAGATTTATCAAAAATTGTCTTTCTCTAATTGATATTTTATGAGCTGTTAAAAATATTATATGGAAAAAAGTCTTATATTGATTAAATATAAATATATTAACTAATTAATATAAAAATGGACTTCCAGTTTTAACAAGTTAGTTTTTAAAATTAATTCTCCCAAATTTATATTGAAAACTTAATACAAAATTGCTAATTAATCTCTTCCTAATTTTACTAAATCTATCTAAGAAAACGAGTCTAAAATTGAAAGGATCTCTATATTATTTTTGGGGCTGACAAACTCTGAAGAGTTGTACCATAAATTTCAGAGAAAAGATCTATTTATATGGATCCTCAAATCCTGCATCAATCACAATTCACAAGATTTAGGTGAGCATATAATTGTCTTGCATAAATGCACGGGCTTGTGCATCATTTGTTTCACGACTTCGTGCTTCCTTGAACCTTTCACTTAGATTCTTCACTTTTTGAAGAATTGAACGACATAAGTAAAATAATTTTCATGACCTTATGCATCATAAGATGCACGGACTCGTGCTTGGTCGGGCTTGGCAATCATAGTTGAAGAGTCTTGCAAGAGCTCATGCATAGTTTGATGCACCACCTCTTACTCTTTAATTTGGCTATTTTTCTTTATTTCTTCAACAAATCTCTTATTTCCTTCAAAAATCATGTAAGTCCATATAATAAGTAAATTGATGAAATTTATAATAATTTTATTAAAAATCAAGCTAAATACATATTAACTATAGATAAAAATTATATAAATATATATAAAAATATCGAGCACATCAATAACTTATTTTTATTTATACGTCATTTTGGATCTTCTTTCTTTTATTTTTTTAATCCCCATCTATTATAAAATACTCTATTTATTTTATATGGGAGTTTTTGATGATTTATAATAAATATGACAATGTGATTAAGACTATTAAATAATAAATATTTTAATTTAATATCACCACAAATAACTGATTTCCTTTTCATTTCCAACCAATTATTCCAATTTTAGATTACGAAAGGAAATGGATATTTAGAAGAAGAAGAAAAAAAAAATAGTAATATAGAAGAAACTATGCCCACCTAATAGTGTTCAGTTAATCTAATTACGAAACATTTTAGATGAGGACAAGAATCAGAAAATGATAGAAAAATTAGTTCAAAGTCTCAATGCAAGTTTGTCTTTGATGCTCATTTTGACAAATAATGCATTTGAATTTTTTGTATGTCTATGTCTAACGAAATTCATGTTAAGTAATCTCCTAGAAATTAATATAATAAGACTACCAATTAGTAAGTCATTTTAATATCTAATTAGATCTAGAATTAATAACAATCCTTAATTATCATATGGTTTTGTTTTCCTCATCTTCTGTTTGTCAAAGGTCAGATCTTATATTAATAATTTTATTTTCTGCTAAAACTTCATCTAGAGAAGAAGAGGTTGAGAAAGAAGATAAAAATTAAATAATATATATATAAATTAAATCATTATCTAATAAGTATTGTTATTGCTCATAAGTGTGCCTTAATTAGGTTCAAGCTTACCCCAATTTTAAAAATAGAAAATCTTCCTTCCACAATACTGAAAAAATAATTGTAATATGTTTAAAATACCACTCAAAAAGTTAGGAATAATAGATATTTAAATTCATTGAAGACTAGAATATATCTTGAAAGTAATAAAACATGATTATGAATTGGACCCATATTTTCTCTAAATAAATAAAATAAAATAAATGTGAAAAAAAGGGATTTTTATAAAAATATGAAAAAATTTTATTTTTATTGTTGTAAAAATATTTTTTAAAAATACTATATATCTAAAAATATTTTTTTAAAAATACGACATATATTAAATATATATTAAAAATATACCAAATATATATTAAAAAAAGGAGAAAAGTGAAAGAAAAAAAATGGTAAAAAAAAAAATCTTATATTTATATAATTTTCTAAAAAAAAAATCTAAGATCCTAAAAATAAACATATAATAGTAATAATAATAATAATAATAACAATGCATATTTCCCTGTTGTTGATAAGTATAAATCCTAGCTAGTTGACAAAAAAAATGAAAAAGAAAAGATAACTACAAATGTGCACCGATTTTAAGTAACGATCGATGAGAGATTTAATCAATATTTTTTTTACGTAATAAAAAAATATCTATTTTATTTTTTTATTTTATATATTTTTGTTTTATAAAATTAATTTATATATTCAATATAAATAAGAATTTATTGAAGTGGGAGAAGTTGGTGAATTTGGCATTTGAACCAAATTTACAATTAAACCTAAAATGAAAATATTATTAATGAAATTGTTGTATAATTTTGTGGGTCATTCCTCACTTTAACTTCAAAACATAATTTTTATTAAATATTTATTTAAAATTTATCGGCATTATTCATATAATAATATTATTTTATGCATTAGGTAGCCATTTTCTTTCAAATGTTTTTGAATTATTATTATAAATAGTTTGTGATGCTATTCAAAAATGTATTTTTATAATAATTAAATAAAATTCATATGATTTTTATAAAAATTGTTAAATTTTCTCTTTAATACTATAAAAAAAAAAAATTTAGATATTTAATAAACTTAACAATAAAAAAATCACATTGTAAATATCTTAGACCAAAAAAACCTTAACTAACATTAATCATAATCTTCGCCTAATCAAATCATAACATAATTAAAAATGAGAAAAAAATTTTGCTTGTTGGATAGGTGGCTCGCATGGTCTAAAGCAGGGGGAGGTTCAAAGTTTACATAATATATTTATATAGATTTCATACACAAAACCCAACAAATAAAACTATATTTTGGGCAACCATTATGATCATTCTTTGTCATTATTATTATTATTAATTGTTGACCTAATTTTTTTGATTCTAGATGATAGCTAAAATTCTACAATGCCAAGATATAATAGCTTTAATTTATAGTATGAGTTTCTGTATTCGAATTTTTAATAGGTTAAATTTTTTTTTATTAATATCAATCACAACATGCGAGTAAAAATTAATCTCGTATTTTTTATGATATAATAATATTATATAAATTTAAAAAAAATGAAAAATAAATCCTAAAAGCATTAAAATTTCCTAATTTATGTACTTGTGTGTCATGAGATGATAATTGCGCATGAAGACTTGAAAAGTGATTTGGACCCATAAATAAATCATAGAAAGCTAAAAGTTTAAAACCCTAAAATTAATAATAGTATTAAGATTGTTTTCCCCTACTAATTAATGTTTGGAATTGCTTTCTAAAAAGAAGAATTGAATTCCCTTTTTTGTTAATTAACAATGTTTTAAGAAAGTTAATTAATTAAGTATGCACAAGGGAAAAACATTATTACTCCTCAAAACATGGGTAAAAAGTTTTGGTTAGGTCCATGAACTTACTGTGAAATTAATAATTACTTATATGCAATTTAGTGGCTTTTCTTTTTTTGTTGATATTGACATGAAAAAAAGATTCTACAAATGGAATTTGTGCTCCACATATGAAATTATTATATTTTGGATGCTAATGTTAGGAACTTCACTTTTGTTTAATTAACTAAGAGGATTTTAACTTCAAAGCTATTGTATTATAATTTAATTATAAAAAGCTCTTTAAAAGATTTTTGATATTTTTATTTATGTAATTGATTATAATATCTTCTTATATTACTTATATTTTTAAAAAACTTCTCCAAAAAATTTTAGTTTTCTATAATAAATTTTTATTAAATACTATTAATTAATTTTAATATTTTTTATTAACTCCTAAAAAAAGGGATTTTTTTTTTTAAAAAGTTTTAATTTTCCTAGATACAAATATTTATTTTCAACATTACACTTTAAATATATATATATATATATATATTCAAATGTTTAATCAAAATAATTTTAATTATAAACAGTAATGATACTTATATTTTTAGTCATCACAATTTTCTTCTTAGCTTGTAAAAAACAGTGATATTGTGTATAAATTTTTACAAATATATTTATTAATAAAATTTTAAAATATATTTACTGGTGTTTCTTACTCTTAATTTTATTATTTAGCTTACATTGTAAATTTCTTTTTTATTATTATTTAAGGTCATGTTTGTTATTTAGCTTACAATGTATATTCAAGCAAAGAATCAAGTCATCAAATTTATGACTTTAATAGCACAACAACTTGCATTAATGGTGGCTTATAGTGACTGCATGCACAATTTGACTTATAATTGGAGAAATGATTAAACGCTTAAAGTGAATTCACATAAATATATCTACTTAATAAAATGGTTAATCTTATATTTTTAATTTAAAATCACAATGAATTTTATAAACTCAAATCACAAAACTAATTCGTTAAACTACAAGATTTTTATAAATTATATAAAATAAAATTATATATATATATATATATATATATATATATATATATATATATATATATATATATATATATATATATATAGTTATATCTATAATATGTGGGTGTATATATATTTAAAATTTGTATATAGTGAAAGAGTATATATAGTGT
>CANXYC010617132.1:0-41051 GCA_948193065.1 Aleurites moluccanus | reverse complement strand
TATATATATATATATATATATATATATATATATATTGGTTTTGGATTACTGTCTCTGGTTTGGGTAGATTTCTCACTAGTGTTTGGATCTTGGACATTCCCCTTTTTTTTTGTCTTTATTTTTTCGAAGCATTAGGGTCTGTTTTAAAAAAACTTTTGGGTCAGAAAGTCTAGTATGAAATTTGTATCTCCTTTAATATACTCAATTTGAAAATCAAATATAGAAAAGTATTGCTTGCCAACGGGTAAAAATCTGTTTGGATGCAATATTTTGAATATCTTTTTGCAAAACTTCTTTGGCAGACTTACAATCAATACGCAAAAGAAATTTTTGATTTAAAAAATCACTTTGAAATTTTGAAATGCATAACACAATGGATAAAATTTCTTTTTTAATTGTAGAATAGTTTTTTTGACAATCATTCCAATGTGCAGATGTAAATTGGACTATGCATTCCCGCCCATTTTGAATTTGTTTTAAAATTTCACCATAGCCTATTTCTGAGGCATCAGTCTCCACTATCTTAGGAGTTAATGGATCTGCTATATGTAAACATGGAATTTCAAAAACTTGTTTTTTGATAATTTGAACAATCCTAGTATGCTGGTCTGACCATGGCACAGGATTTTTCTTTAACCTATCATGCAATGGTTATGCTAGACGGTTAATATTTGGACGGAAATCTAAAACATAATTTAAACTTCCTAAGAATCTTTGCAATTGGTTTTATCTAAGATTTTATCTGGGAACTTAGATGCAAATGCAAGGGATCTCTCAATGGGTATTATGGTTCCTTGACAAATATAATATCCCAAAAACCTAACACAGGTTTGAAAAAGAGATATTTTAGATTTTGAAACTACTAAACCATTTTTCTTAGCTACCTGGAAAAATGTTTGTAAGTGTTTGAAATGTTGATCAATAGAGTTTGAAAAAATAAGTACATCATCAATGTAGACAATGCAGAATTTTGAATAAGGATTAAAAATGTCATTCATAATTCTTTAAAATTCTGAAGGAGCATTTTTTAGACCAAACGGCATAACATTCCATTCATATTAACCAAAGGGAATGGTAAATGCAATTTTGTATCTATCCTTAGGATGAATTTAAATCTGCCAAAAACCATATTTCATGTCAAATTTTGAAAAGATGAAAGCTGAATGTAATTTTGAAAGCAAATACTTTTTGTTTGGAATTGGATATCTAATCCACTTTAAAGCAGAGTTTAAAGGTTTGTAATTGATTACTAATCTAGGTGTTCCTCTTTCTATCTCACTATTCTTATTGACATAGAAAGCTGCACAAGTCCAGGGTGACCTAGATTTTGAAATCAGACCTTTAGTTTCTAAATCCTGAATTTGCAACCTACAGTGGGTTTCTAATTCAGAATTCATTTGGATTGGTTTGGCTTTGGTTGGAATTTGTCTTTCATCAAATTCATTTTCATAGGGTAGATCAACTAAGTATTGTTTTCTGCTCTAAAAAGCATTTGGAAGATCAGAACAGATTTCCCGCTCAATTTGAGTTTGAAAATTTGAAATTTTAGTTTGGATAAACTTAGATTCTTTTTTCTGTCGAACTACATCTCTTTCAAACTCTTCTACTTCTGAATCTTCAGAATTCAAACGGATCATCAATAGTGAGGAAATCACTATAGAAGATTTTTCAAAATAAATTGATGACTGGGAAATCCCCAGAGTTCAAAAGAAACAGATTTATGAATCTTCAAAATTTTCTCTTTTCAAAACTGATTTTACAATCAAAACAGAGGAAAGAAATATCCAAATTTCAAAACCTTTTGAAGAAATTCATCTTCTGTCTTCAAAATCTCTTTAAAAACATAAGAAAAATCCTATAAGTATATACATATAGGATTAGTCCAGGTAGGTATAAAACCTTTGACCAGAGAAGGATTAGATACCTCCATCTTAGCAGTACTTAGAGATGCTAGGTTTACAAATTTCCATGATTCTTTGTTAGGAACTGTAGAATCCAGCCTTAACAACGTACCAATCAGCTTTAGCTGTTATCTAAACATTACAGTCTCTTTGAATGATAAAAATATTTTAAAGAGCATTGTTCTTCAAATCAAAACTCATAATTATAAAATGCTTGACAGATCAATTTGATTTTCAAAATCCATTACAAAGCAATGATCTTTTCTTTTGCTTCAAAACACATCCAACACTCACCAAAAGGAGAAACTCTTTTGCTTTAAACAGATCTTATAAAGGCCAATATAGTTATCCCCAAAACCATCCAGTGGAAAGATGTAGCCTTACCAGAGAAATGGGTTTTAGAAGGAGTAACTCAACCAGAAATTCTAAAATAACCTGAACCAAATTCAAACCTGAAGAACATTATCCAGTTCTCAAATGGTAGAGTCAAACTTACATTTGACAGAAAGTCAATCTCATCAAGATTTTCTGATACTGCCTCTACCTCTTTAACCATTGACATAGGTCGAGTATCCAACCTACCCTCTGTCATATATGCCCTATATACGGAGCCAATTCAAAGAATTCAAATAGTACAGCCTAGGTTTTCTACATCTGATATACTCAGAAGTACCGCAGAAATACCTAGCTCTACTTTCCAAAATTTTGACTATCAAACCAATATACCTAGACCAGTATATACAAATAGTCAACCACAAAACTAAGAAAAAGAACCTGAATCCCTACCTTCTTCACCAACACCTTCAGCTATCACTCAAAATATTGAGCATAAGATCAATGTGATAGTAAAGGAATTTCAACTTGACAAAAATCTTACGCATAAAGATTTTTATTCAAACAAGAATGAAGCCAAGAAAATTTAGTTTTTTCAAAACTACTTGGAAGATAGAAATGAAATCCAAGAAGAATATTATCAGTTTTGCAATGTCGTTCATATTCAAATGAAATTTTTTTATTGGTTTGAAGTATATGCTAAAAAGCATGAAATTGCATATCATTTTTTTCAAATCGAAGCATTAAAAAAAATGATCATTCAAAGAAGTCTGTAAATCCCGTCTCGTTTAGGAATAAAACCCCAGAATGGAAGGAAGGTGATCAAACAGTTCAGTCTGAACATCCACCACCTAGGGAAATTACAATTCGTTTAGGTTCAAATAGTGAGGTCACAACTTCACCTTACAAAAAAGTCCAGGAAGATGATTCCAGGAACATCAAAAACATTGTTCAACAGAATAATTTGTCAAATGCCAACCTTCAAACCATAGGGAAATAGTTGACCAGGATAGAAAATCATATCCAAAAGTCAACCATTACAGTTCCCCAAAATTCAAACTTAGCTGTTGCCGCCAAAACTACAGTTTTAGAAAAACCTGTAGAACAAAAGCTTAAGAAACCTGTTTTCAAACCATATCTGGTTTACAAGCCTAGTCAGCAACAGTTTCAAATAAACAAACTTGAGTTTGTCCAAGCCATTAAGGATCAACTGAGTAAAATAGGTCAAACCTCCATAGGTCAAAACCTTGACTCAGAAACCTCTACTTCTAAACAAGAAGTACCCGAGACTCCTCAAACAGAGTCCAGGAATATTAATGTCATTGACTAAACTCAAACCACTTCTAATGAAGAATTAGAAGCCTTCAAACAAGAAGAAATTCCTCAAATCAACATATTGACTTGGCAAAGTCAAAATTATGTCCCTAAAATCACAACACCAGATTTAGGGATAGAAAACAGACCCAATGCCTTAGTTCAGTCTAGGTTCAACATTTCATCTGTTTATGAGTGGAATTTAGATGGAATGTCTGAATACAACATCCTTAGCCTACTCCAACAGATGACCATGGCAACAAATGCCTACAGAACCCAACTAGAACCTCTGACATGCCCATAGCTGAACTCCTGATAGTAGGATTTACAGGCCAGCTTAAAGGATGGTGGGATTACCATTTTACTTCCCAACAGAAACAAGAGATCCTAGATTCTATTCAAACTTTTGAAGATAAAACACTTATCCTAAATGACAGAGGAAACCCAGTAGAAGATGCCGTAGCAACCCTAATACTGGCCATATCCCTTCATTTTGTAGGTGACCCTTCACACCTGAAAGACAAAAATGCTGAGCTTCTTAGCAATCTTAAGTGCAAAAAGCTTAGTGACTTCCAAAATTGTAAAAATACTTTCCTAACTAGAATTATGCTTAGGAAAGATTCAAACCAGCCCTTTTGGAAAGAAAAATTTCTTGCAGGTTTACTAAGAATTTTAGGTAAAAAGGTCAGGAATTATCTTAGACAAGCCTTTGGAGGACAAATACCTTATGACCAGTTTATCTACGGTAAACTAATTAGTTTAACCCAAAAAGAAGGTCTTAAGATTTGCCAAGACTTGAAACTCCAAAGACATCTTAAGTGGGAGATGAAACAAACTAGAAAGGAACTTGGTAGTTTCTGTAAACAGTTTGGCACAAACACTTCCCTTAGGTCTTCAAATGCCTGTAATGGTCAGTATAGCAAGAAGAAAGACCCCTATAGGAAATCCAAATCGTATCCAAAACATAGGAAGTCTTATCAGCCTAGTAAGGAGACTTACTATAGAAAACCCTCTTCTTCGAAGAAGAATTTAAAATCTCCCAGGAAATCTTCATCCAAATCTAAATCAAAGTCAAAGCCTAGGATTGACTTCAAAGACATCACCTGCTACAAGTGTGGCAAAAAGGGACATACTTCCAGATTCTGTAGGTTCAACTCTAGACTTCATGAATTAGGATTAGAACAAGATGTCATAGATAGAATCTCTGTCATTCTTGCAGAATCCTCTAATTATGAATCCGAGTCTTCTAGTACTTCAGAAAATAGAAAGCCCCTTCAAATAGATAAGTTAGTAACCTCTTCCTCATCCTTTAGTTCAAACACAGAGTCTAATTCAGATTCTAATCCTAATAAGGAATCCAAACAAGTTAATATGCTCATAAAAGATCAAGAAGCAATTGTTGATGCAGTAAAGTATATTAATGATCCAAAAATTTAAAAAGAGTGCTTAGAAAAACTTCTAAGAACCGTCTTCTTGGAAGAAAAAATCCCAGAAAAGCCCTTTGTTCTTCCCTCTATTAGTAAGAACACCTATGATCTTACAGCCATCCTAGATAGAGGTAAGAAATCCAAAACTCCTAATGTCACCATTCAGGATCTTCAAAAAGAAATTAAAGAAGTCAAATCTAAGCTTAGAGAACTCCAAACCAAACAACAAAAGGATTATGACTTACTTCAAATTCTGATTTCAAAATAGGGAAATTCAACTGATTCAAATTCTAACTCTGATGATCAAATAGAGGAATTAGAGTCATAAAACCTAGAATGTTTAGAAAAGGTTTCTAATATTTCAGAGAATTTTATAAATATTCTCAGGGAAATTACTTCCAGAAAATATTCATCCAAGTCACAATTGTGT
Source organism: Aleurites moluccanus (assembly GCA_948193065.1). Classification (NCBI taxonomy): domain Eukaryota; kingdom Viridiplantae; phylum Streptophyta; class Magnoliopsida; order Malpighiales; family Euphorbiaceae; genus Aleurites; species Aleurites moluccanus. Next base: position 35,646 of record CANXYC010617132.1, on the reverse strand, counting down.
TTGCAAAAGATTTTCAACTTGAAACAATAGCATTATTTGATACAAGAGCTGACCTTAATTGTATCAAATATGATTTAGTTCCAAAACGTTTTCATCAGAAAACCAATGAAACGCTTTCGACTGCAAACAATTCAAAATTGGCCATTGGCGGGAAAACTGAAGGAACAGTAGTCAATGCCAATATTGCTTTAAAAAATATTTTTATTCTTGCAAAAAATTTATACCAGATGGTTATTTTGGGAATGCCATTTATCAATCTGATAACTCCCTATAAAATGACTGATGATGGTATCTCTTTTAAAGTAAAAAATTCAAAATTAGTTTTTTCTTTTATTGAAAAACCAAAAAAGAGAAATCTCAATCTTATAAAAGCCCATTCTATTTATAACTTTTAGATTAATTCTTTAATCAAAGGAAAAACAAACACATCAGATGCATTTAAAGCAAGATGTGAATTTTCAAAGAATTCAAAACCAGCTTCAAACTAAGTTTATCCAAACTAAGATTTCAAATTTTCAAACTCAAATTGAGCGGGAAATCTATTTTGATCTTCCAAATGCTTTTTGGAGCAGAAAACAACACATAGTTGATCTTCCCTATGAAAATGAATTTGATGAAAGATAGATTCCAACCAAAGCCAGACCAATCCAAATGAATCCTGAATTAGAAACTTACTATAGGTTAGAAATTCAGGATTTAGAAACTAAAGGTTTGATTTCAAAATTTAGGTCACCCTGGTCTTGTGCAGCTTTCTATGTCAATAAGAATAGTGAGATAGAACACCTAGATTAGTAATCAATTACAAACCTTTAAACTCTGCTTTAAAGTGGATTAGATATCCAATTCTAAACAAAAAGGATTTACTTTCAAAATTACATCAAAATTTAACATGAAATCTGGTTTTTGGTAGATTCAAATTCATCCTAAGGATAGATACAAAACTGCATTTACCGTTCCCTTTGGTCAATATGAATGGAATGTTATGCCGTTTGGTCTAAAAAATGCTCCTTCAGAATTTCAAAGAATTATGAATGACATTTTTAATCCTTATTCAAAATTCTGCATTGTCTACATTGATGATGTACTTATTTTTTTAAACTCTGTTGATCAACATTTCAAACACCTACAAACATTTTTCCAGGTAGCTAAGAAAAATGGTTTAGTAGTTTCAAAATCTAAAATTTCCCTTTTTCAAACCCGTGTTAGGTTTTTGGGACATTATATTTGTCAAGGAACCATAACACCCATTAAGAGATCACTTGCATTTGCATCTAAGTTTTCAGACAAAATCTTAGATAAAACCCAACTACAAAGGTTCTTAGGAAGTCTAAATTATGTTTTAGATTATTGTCCAAACATTAACCGTCTAGCAAAACCATTGCATGATAAGTTAAAAAAAAATCTTGTACCATGGTCAGTCCATCATACTAGGATTGTTCAAATTATTAAAAAACAAGTTTTAGAAATTCTATGTTTACATATAGCAGATCCATTAGCTCCTAAAATAGTGGAGACTGATGCCTTAGAAATAGGCTATGGTGGAATTTTAAAACAAGTTCAAAATGGGCGGGAATGCATAGTCCAGTTTACATCTGCACATTAGAATGATTGTCAGAAAAACTATTCTACAATTAAAAAAGAAATTTTATCCATTGTATTATGCATTTCAAAATTTCAAAGTGATCTTTTAAATCAAAAATTTCTTTTACGCATTGATTGTAAGTCTGCCAAAGAAGTTTTGCAAAAAGATGTTCAAAACATTGCATCCAAACAGATTTTTGCTCGTTGGCAAGCAATCCTTTCTATATTTGATTTTAAAATTGAGTATATTGAAGGAGATACAAATTCCATACCAAACTTTCTGACCCCAGACTTTCTTCAAAATAGGCCCTAATGCCCCGAAAAAATAAAGGCAAAGGAAAGGGCAAGGCCTAAGATCCAATCACTGGTGAGGAAACTACCCAAACCAGAGAAAGTAATCCAAAACTAATTTTCAAACCATCTTTAGCCCAACCCATCAAATCATGGATGGATATGGTACTAGAAGATGAGGCCAAAGAGGCCCAATCCTTAAAGAAGGCCCAAATCCAAAACTGGGCTGAACAGCTCACCCAGAGCCTAGAATTAATTCTAGCCCTTCAAAAACTTTCAGAGGCCCAAAGCTCACAGCAAACCTCCACTCCCTCTAAAGGGGAAAAAGGTAAGAAAGCTCTTACTATTTCAAAAACAGAGTTGGATTTTCCCTCTAAAACCCCAACTCAAATTATTTCAAAAGATTTTTCAAAACCAAATGTTTCTGAAATTATAGTTTCTCAGAAAAAAAAATAATTTTTGAAATCAAGTGAGTATTTAGAAAAATCTCATTTTCAAATAATCCTGACTATGGAGGAAGGTTTTTATCATAAAAAAGCCTCCAAAGCAGTTTCAAATCTTTTTCCAAAGGGATGGTATTATAAACCATAGGACAAATTCAAACCACAGTCCTACTACCTTTCCATCTTGGAAGTAACTGGCTCTGCCAAATTCAAATACTTCAAAAAGAACCCAGACCACCCTCATCCGACATATTCAATTTGTACCATTTTAAAAGTTATTCACCCTAAAGATTGGGAAAAAGACCTAAATACTTTCAAAATCTTTCATGTTGACCTTCACACTAGGGTAAAACATTGCAATGTTTATAGCTATTGGGACTATCAACAGGCTTTGTTCAATTCCTTTCTAATCCAAAATGAAGGAAATAGTCATTCTTGGTTATTTTACTTCGACCGAACCTTTTAAACCTTCAACCTATCCTGTTGGTTTATTCAATGGTGGAATTATTATGGTAACAGTCCAGACACCATGATTCCAGAAGTCCAACCATGCTATGAACTATTCAAAAATAATTTCAAACCTTCAAACGTAGAAAGGAGATTTCACCATTTTCTACTCTTCTGTTCAAAATTTTTCCTTCCCTGGGTATGTATTTGATATTTTGACCACAATCATACATAGGATGGTCAATGTCTTCTCATCAGGAAATTCAAAGTCAAATGGTTGGATTCCTTCAACAATAAGATCACCAAAAGATCTGTCCAAAATTGGTTAGTGAAAAATAATTGCCTTTCGTGCCCTCCAGAAACTACAACTTTCTTAGCACAGAGATTCTTTGGCATTTCAAAACTAGCCTCTGCCCAATCTGAAGAAGACTTTTATTCCATAATTTAACAAAGGTTGGAAAATAAGTCAGCTTCTTCAAAACCCACTTCTTCAAAAGCAGCCTCTTCTTCTTCAAGCTCTTCCTCTTCTGAACCTATCATAGATTTAGGAGATGAAAATGAAGATAATTGTTTTGGGATTCTACCGCCAATAAAACGGTAGATTGAAGATTCAAATTTTCAAAAGGTTTTTCTGTCACCTTAAGGTAGAAGGTATCTTATAAAGAAAAAAAAAAGTAAGAAAAAGAAAATTGGATTTTATAATTTTAGTATGTAATATTCATATTTTTATTTTCAAATGTAATATATTTTCTTTTGTACAAATATCTGTATTATATTTATATCTGCCAATCTCCACAGTAGTAATTTTGTCTGCCGACACTACAGGAGCCGATAAAAATAAAAGTCTACAAGAAATGGCATTATTTTCAAAAAAAGAAGCCAGACAGCCTCAGTACCCCCATGTGACCTTCAGAAACATGCGTCCTCTACCTGCCTCTGTCTCCCACATGCACTGAATAAGTTGAGCTGGAATCCAAACCCTTATCTACAGGAATTTCAATATGTGGTTCAAGGCTTTCAAATTGATGGTTTTGTTTCTGTTTTCCTATAAAAGGAACTCAGATTCTCCAAACTAGATAGAACTTGTAATAGGCTTAGAGAAAATTCTAAGAGAAAACCTCTGAGTGTCTACATTTTCTCCTGCCAAATCTTGTAATCTCTTTCAAACAATTATAATAATATAAGGTACATTTTCTAAATTCAATCTTTAATTTTCAAATTTAGTTAAATTATTTGTTCATAACATCTTTATTCAAACATAAATAACAGAATAATATGCTCCGTGCTCGCCTTCTTTAAGGATCTTGCACATCAGAAAGTTTTGTGAAATATTTCTGCATTCATGCATGCCTTTTGCCAAAGACTGTATTGAATAATTTTATTTTCTGTGTTATTTTCGTACATTGTTGTTACCCCTTTGCTATATATATATATATATATATATATATATATATAATCTCAAACTATAATTTATAAAAAATAATTAAAAAAAAAAGGTAACAACACAAATTTTAAAAGTAACTTCAAACTCAATTCCAAATTGAATCTAATCCTTTGATTCATAAAAGAAAATAATTTTAATATATTTTATTATTTTGAATCATATTTTTTTTTTAAAAAAATATTAGTTTTGATTGATTATATCGAATTAGATTTATAAAAAAAACTCATCTAAATTGGCATGACTCTAACTCTTTGTTCTAAGCCTCTTTTTGATCTCAAACTCTCCTGCATGCAGCATGAAAAAGTGTAATACCCAGTACTTAGAATGTTAGAGTAGATATGTATTTGTTCATGTTTATTTAATTTATTTTAGGAAGTGTATGTTTATATGTATATGGTAGACAATCTAGAATATTATATTGAGTATAAATTACTTCTAGAATGATTATATGTTGAGACATGATGAGTTGTGATTAATTTTGAAGTGTTAAACATGTGTATATATAAGTTGGTTGAGTTTGGACAAGTTAGAATGGAGAAAATATGAGAAATTCTTTACCCCCATGAAAATTATTCACCCTCAGGAAAATATTTCATCCCCATGAAAACTATTCAACCCCATGAAAATATTTCACCCCCTTGAAAATATTTCACCCCCTTGAAAAAAGTTTTCATGAGAGTGAAGACCTTTTCACGGGCATGAAAGTGAAAGATGTTTCACCACTGTAAAAATACTTTTTGTGTAAATTAGCCAATTCTTCAGCTTTGTCTTCAAGGGCATGAAATATCCCTTCATAACTGTGAAGAAATATTTCGAACCCAACATAAACAGTGGCTTTCATGACCGTGAAACCTATTTATGGGCGTGAAAGTGTCGGGCCTATAAATATTTGACCCTTCTCCTTCATTTTCAAACTTTATTTATTTTGTTCTTCTTCCTCTCTTTCTTCATAAAAACACTTCACCCACCCATAAATTCATTAAATTCCCTTCTCAAACACTTATTTTATCTCCATTAACACAAGAATCAAGAATCAAACCTTCAAGAACATCAAGATTTCATATTTCTCAAGAATCTCCATTTCTAGAATTTTAAGGTATTTATTCCAAACTATTTATTCCAAACTCCAATCTAAGTTTAAAATAAGTTAATATATAGTTAGAATATAGGATTATGAGTTATGAATAGATGTTTAAAAGCATTGATTGGATTTATTATGGATTATAGCAAGATATATATATGAATTTAGGGTTTTGGGTGAATAGTAGCTATTCATCCCAAACTTTCACATTTCTTTAATAAGTGATTAAATTGATGTTAGAAAACATATTAGGATTTTAAAAGATGATTAAAATCAAAAGAAGTTACCATGTATGAACATTTTTGGGCATGAACCCTAATTATGAGTATTTGGGGATTTGACATAGGAGAGGAGAATTCAAGGAATATAGAGAAGATTATTGAATTTACAAGTAATTGAGGGAGATACAAGGATAAATTGCTTTGAGATAAGTATGAACTATGTTAATGTATGTTGCTATCCATTAATTGAGCTTGCTATTCATTTCTTATTTCATGTAATTTTTCTTAAATTCATTATTGATGAACCTAAACCTATAAATTCATAATTGTAAACTATAAATTGTTGAAACCCTCTTAAACAAGCCAATTGCATAGATGACTTGGTTGTTGTTTTCTTAGACCAAGATCATTATATACCTATTTGTGTGATGGAATAAATATATATAAATATGTGATGATAGTCTTATGACCACTATATTTCTTGATAATATGTCCAAGCTATATAACCCATGACCCACATGTAAATAGAATATTTTTCCCAATGAGAGTTAGTTCATTGGTCCAATGTGCACATCGGGAACCCAGCTAATAAGAGTTTTTTTTTTTTGTCAGTGTCCCTCCTAGTTGGGGACCAAAAACACTAGGCATGTGCCCTGCGCAAGCACATCGAGATGTTGAGGTGACAAGGTGCACCGATATGCTATACTATGATCTGTTATGAGTTCTATTTCATGATATAATTTATAATGCCATTCTTGGTGGGCACTCACATGTTAAAGAAACTATGATTGTTCATGTTATGATCTCTTATGCCATGATTCTAATAATCTCTTTCCTTATGATATTTCAAAAGTATATTGAATATATGTTCAAGATTATACTTATCCTCTATATCTTTGTGATACTTATAAGCATTAGTGTAGTTTATACCTTAATGAGTTGAAGGCTCATTCCTCTTCTGTGGATTTCAGGTGATAGTGTAGCTCGAGAATGAGCTAACTTAGAAGATAGAGCTTCTTGATTTATTCCTCCAAGAAGACTCTATATAATTCTTTTGATATATATATTATTTTGTATTATGACATTTACATGTGTGAGGAGTATACTCTAGAACTTTGTAGTTAGATGTTGAGGATGATTTTATTTTGATGTTTGAATTGATACATTGTGAGTTACCCTTATTCCTTATTGATATGGGATACATCTTTTGATCGGTAAGAAACAAGAGAAAATCATATGATGATGTAAGGAAATGCATAAATGATGATTATATGATTCATATAATTGAATGTTCATGATGATAACTATGTATGATGTGGATATATGTTATGTAAAAGATCCAGGTTACGAGTATTCTACGGGTTTATGATGGCCTTAAGCCTACTCTTGCTCTAGGACCGTCGCACCACTGGAGTTGGGGTGTGACAAAAAGCAATATTATGGAGAAGACCAACTATGTTATTCAAAGCCACTTCTTAACAAACAAGGCTCAAAATATTACATATCAGACAAGAGAGCTAAAAGTGGAGAGAAGTTTTTATTTTTGAACTTAGAAGAGAAAATATCAAATTTTACGTTAATTTATTGTCCAGAGTGTATATGTTTTTTCAATTAACCTACGTCCTAGTGTGTTAAAAGTGGAGTGAATTAATAAATAATTAAGCCTATGTTTAATATGAATAAATTTATTAAATTTTTTTATTTATTATTTGATAAAAAAAAAAAGGCCTATTTATTTTATTTTTATAAATTTATTTTATAAAATATAAATTAAATAAATATTTTTAATATATTTCAAATTTATTTAATATATTTGGGATTTGTTTCACTCATAGTCCTTCAACTTAAGTTTAATCACTTTATGATCCTTTAACTTTCATTTTGTAATAGTAAAATCCCTCAACTTTAATTTTCAAAATATAAAAGTCTTGTCCAAAAAATAAAGTAATATTTAATTATATTTTAATCCCTAGTTTTCAAAATATTTTTCATTCTGGTCCAAAAGGTTTTTTAATTTGTTAGTTTCATGCTCAAGGTGTGTTTTAACGCAAAATGAACAATTCCTTTAAAGCATTGAAAAATTTTTGTGTGGTCTATATAGACGATGTGTTAGTTTTCAGTAATGATGAAAAAGAACATATGAGTCACCTTGAACAAGTGACTAATATCTTCAAATATGAAGGTATGATTTTATCTGAAAGAAAGATAGAATGGTTTAAGAAAAATATAATTTTTTTAGAAATGGAAATTGAAAAAGAAAAAATTAGGCTACAAAGTTACATTTCTGAAAAACTTATTAGCTATCCTGATGAACTAGAAGATAGGAAGTAAGTAAAAAGATTATGCAAACTTGCTAATTATGCTAGACAGTTCGTAAAAAATCTTTCCAAATACCTAGGAAGAATATCAAAGAAAACATTTGATAAAGTTTCTTGATTTTGGAATGATGAGAACACTCAGGCTGTTATCCAGATAAAAGATAAAATGAAAAAGTTGTCTTGTCTTAATTTACTCTTAGATGCAGATAAGTTAGTCCTAAAGGCAAATGTTTCAGAAAAATCCTGGGGAGCAGCATTAAAAATCAAAGATAGAAAACTAGAACAAATATGTAAGTACTGGTCTGGAACCTTTAAAGGATCAAAAATTAATTATCCAATCCATGAAAAGGAAGTCCTAGCGGTTAAAAAGGGTATAAAAGCCTTTTACATCCTCCTAGCTCCTGAGAGGTTCGTAATTAGAACAGATTCAACCTATGTAAAAAGATTTATGAATATGAATCTTAAAGAGGCTAGACAAACTAGACTTTTAAGATTGCAAGAATGGTTTAGCTATTACAGGTTTGATATTGAATATATTCTTGGTGATAAAAATGTAATAGTTGATTCTCTTTCTCATGAATTGTCTAATTTTGTAGATGGACCCTGCCGCAAAAAATAAGCTATGTTGGATTTGTAAAAAATAGGGTCACACTTGAAAATAGTACACAAAGAAAGCCGAGAAATGGAGTAAAGACTCTAAAAATGATGGCTCTAGTTCTTCAAGAATGAAAAAAAAAAAAGTAGCGTCGAAAGATGTTATGTGCTGGATATGTAAATCTCAAGGGCGTATCTCTACAGAGTGTCATAAGAAAAAGCCAGCAAGTTCGAAAGAATTGGTTAGTCCAAAAAAGGCTAACTAAAAGTCAAAAGAGAAATCCTTGATTCAAAAAAATAAAGAAAAAAATCCTCTGGTGCCAAAAGAGCGAGTCCCTGAAGATTTTTAAGAAAAAACAGGCAAAAAACTTGGCCTTTCTTCTGAACAGGTAAAAAGATTCAGAGAAAAACTTCATCAAAAGGATGAAGGTGATTTGGCCACTATAGGAAGGCCACAATGCCCAAACCAAAAGGCCAGTGGAAGAGCCAAGAAACCTCGAGTTCTAAACCAAGAGGCTTTTGAAAGTGTCAGTGAGTCTTTATAAATTCCAAATCAATAGGCCAGTGAATGTACAAGTGAACATTTAAAAGTTCCAAATCAAACTCCTTTATAGGAGGAGAGTTATAAAAACTCTGGTGGTATGTCAAATAACAACCACAAGGCTAGTGGAAAGGCTAGTGAATCTTCACAGATTCCAAACCAAACTCGTGAAGAGGATAAAATTGGTAAAAGTTTTGAGGATGAAAATCCTGATTGTGATGAATTAAATTGGAATATTATTTTTGGGACATCTGAATTCAAAAAACAAGTAATCCAAAAATCTCCTATGGAAATCACAATGAAAGAATATGAAAATGAATCAGAAGACATTCATAAAGAATTCATGAAGATCATGAGGGTAGATAACTCTGAGGCTTCAAACATCTACAAGGATGAAAATATCACACCCCAAAACCACCTGTGCGACGGTCCTAGGGAAAGGGTAGGCATAAGGCCACCGTATACCTGTAGAACCCTTAGCTAATCTGGATCGAACATACAACATATACTTGCATCATGCTAAACATTCATATCTTATATATCTTATCAACCTGATATGACATTTCTTCTTGTTCCTTATCGATCAAAAGATAATTCTAACATCAATATGGAACAAGGGAAAGTCTACAATGCCATCCATGGCAACAAAAGAATAAGCAACATCACACACATCTATGGAGTTTTTAAGAGTATACTTCTCACATACATGAATACATATATATAATCAACTATTATCCAAAAATATTACATAAAAGAGTCTTCTTGTGAAGAAGGAAATAAAAAAGCTCTGTCTTCAGGATTAATTCTCTCTCGAACTAAGCTAGAACCTGAAATCCACATAAGAGTGGTGAGCCTTCAACTCAGTAAGATGTGAACAATCAGAATGAATAACATATATAGAATACTTAAATAGCAAATCTTGAACATGTACCGAGGTACTAGAAAGAAATCTTAACATATACATTAATATCATAAGTGCTTATAAAGGGTAGCACTATCCAATCATCTCATAATACATATATGAATATCAAATCATAATTCTTTTTAAGAACATAAATACCGATAAAAAATGACACTATTAAATAAACATAACATATAACTGATATTATATTATAACATTTGGATAACCTTGCTACCTTCATGTGGCACATATGTTTGTGCATGCATATGCCTAGAGCTCGTGATCCCCTCTAGGTGGAACATTGATACTATACCCTATCAGCCAGGTTTCATCTGTTCACATTGGACCAATGAATTAACTCTCATTGGGAAAAACGTTCTATAATGTATGTTTCGTGATATACATATCATGTATTAGTTCAACAGTAATTAAAAGTGATCAAGAGATCACAACATATGAATAATATATCATATTATGCATAACAAAGGCTTATTAATGAATTTGGTCCAAGGAAAATAACCAAGTCATTATCAATATTCAGAGATTCTATTTAAGGAGAGTTTCAATAAATTGAATTTAAAAATAACATATACATATATATGAATATAATATACTTTAGTAAAAATTCTCATATGGAGAATTATACACATGAAACGAAATCCACACTTACCTCTTAGCACGAAAAAGATTTCTAGTCAAGCTCAACTCTTGCTCAAATCCAAAAGATTCTTAATTCCTTGAGTTCTCTTCTCCTAAATAAAAATCTCCAAAATTTCAAAATTTAGGGTTTTCTCAAAACAATAATATAAAATAATCCTCCATAAATTCTAAGCTCCTTAGAGTCTCTATAAATAAATTCTATCATTAATTTAACTATTAATAGAGGATGAATAATAGTTATAGAGAAAATGCTCACAAAAAATCACCCACAACTTAAAAATAACTATTCTAGCTAACAAAGAACTTAACTCAAGTTAGAGAGAATATATGAGAAAATTACCTTATTTTCTTCTCCAAAGAAATTTTGAAAATTTTGGCTTGAACTGATGCTCTTATAGTCTTTAATTTGTATTTTTTAGCATCAATAATGCTTAATTGGAGTATTAAAATCTTAGAAATGAAGAAAAATGACTTATGATTGAGAGGAATAGGAAATGAAAATAAATAGAGAAGAAGGAAGAAAGAAAAATGAATGTGAAGAGAAGTTACTGCAAAAAAAAAAAACTCAAGTTTACTGTTTACATGCACTGTTCACGCGCACTGTTCACGTGTACTGTTCACGAGCACTGTTCATGCATATTGTTTATGACAGAAGCTGAAAAATCGCTTCGACAGTACATGCTAAATCAACTCTATCTTGAGCTACAAAAGTCTAAATGTCTCAATTCTTCCTTCTACTTAAACTAGACATATGAGGCTACAACATATCCCAAATTCTTTCTTTAAAGCCTTGAACATAGATTCACAAAATTCTGCACAAATACAAACTCTAAAATTTAAATCAAAACAAACAAATCTCACTTCCAAAACAAACATTCAATAACAAATCTTATATACATCATTATAAGAATTTCAGAATACATACAAGCAAAAGAAATCTCAGGTGTTACATTCTCCCCCCTTCCCTACAATAAAATTCGTCCTTGAATTTAAAGAATTTATCTTAAACTTGAAATAGGTGGGGATACTTTGCTTGCATATTTAACTCACTTTCTCAAGTGCATTCTTTCATAACTTGGTTCTTTTATAAGACTTTAACCATTTCTATCTCTTTGTTCCTTAGTTTCTTGATCATCCTATCAATGATGGCTACTGGAACCTCTTCATAAGTCAAGTTTTGTTAGAATTCTACCTCTTGAGCTTGCAACATATGGGAAGGATCTGCAACATATTTTCGAAACATGGAAACATGAAAGACTGGATGCACATTGTCCAAGTGAGGTGGAAAGACTAATCTGTAAGAGACTTCTCCAACTTTATCCAACACTTCAAATGGCCCAATGTACCTCAAAGATAGCTTGCCTTTCTTACCAAACCTTAGAATTCCTTTCATAGGTGAGACTTTCAAAAACACTAAGTCTCCAACCATGAAACAAAGATTTTTTCTCTTAGGATCGGTATAGCTCTTATGCCTACTGAAAGCAGTCTTCAATCTTTCTCCAATGATAGGGACCTTTTCTATTGTATACTGAATCAATTCAGGCCCTTCAATATGCTTCTCTCCCACTTCATCCCAACACAAAGGAGACCTACACTATTTACCATACAAAGCCTCGTAAGGAGCCATCTTAATGGTAAAATGGTAACTATTATTGTAGGCAAACTCTATTAAAGGATAATGCTTATCCCAATTACCTCCAAAGTCTAGAATGCACATTCTCAACCTCTCTTGTAGAGTTTGGATGGTCCTCTCTGATTGCCCATCTGTCTGAGGATGAAATGTCGTGCTGAAATCAAGTCGAGTATCCAAAGACTCTTGTAGCTTCTGACAAAACCTCGATGTGAACTGAGCTCCTCTATCAGAGATAATAGAAACCGGAATCCTATGGAGTCTTACTATCTTATCAATATACATTTGTGCATACTGAGAAGTTGTGTAGGTTGTCTTGACTGGCAAGAAGTGAGCTGACCTCATCAATCTATCTACAATTAACTAGATCGAGTCATGCCCACTTGAAGTCTATGGCAACCCTATAACAAAGTCGATAGTTATCCTTTCCCACTTCTACTCTGGCAGTGGCAACTATTGAAGTAGTCTCGAAGGCTTCTGATGCTCAAATTTAACTTGTTGACAAGTTAAACATCTTGCCATAAACTTTGCCATATCCTTCTTCATCCCATTCCACTAATAAGAACTCTTGATGTCGTGGTACATATTTGTAACACCTAGATGAACACTATAGCTGGAATGATGTGTTTCTTTAAGAATCACATCTCTTAAACAATCGATTGCTGGAACACATACTCTGCTGCCAAGTCTCAATATGCCATCTATCATAGCAAAACCTAGAGCTTTCTTTATTTCCACATCTTTTTTTAGCTTCACAAACTGAAGATCTCTATCTTGTGTTTCTCTGATCTAATCAATAAGCACTGGCTTGACTTGAAAACATGTTAAAAGCACTCCTGCATCTGACAAGTCAAAATGGATCCCCACATCATGCAAACTTTGTACCTCACTTACCAAATGTCTATTACACACTTGAATATGGGCTAAGCTACCCAAAGACTTCTTGCTCAAAGCATCCGCTACCACATATTCCTTTCCTGGATGGTGTAAAATCTCACAATCATAGTCTTTAAGTAACTCCATCCATCTCCTTTGCCTAAGATTTAAGTCTTTCTGCTGGAAGATATACTTCAAGCTCTGATGATCTGTAAAGATCTCACACTTCTCTCCATACATATAATGTCTCCATATCTTCAATGCAAAGACAACTGCAACCATTTCAAGATCATGAGTCAGATAATTCACCTCATGTTTCCTTAACTGTCTAGAAGCATAAGCTATTACCCTACCATGCTGCATAAGTACACGACCAAGCCCTACTCTCGATGCATCACAATACACTGCATAACCTCCTTCATTTGATTGCAAAGCTAACACAGGTGTCGTGGTGAGACAAGTCTTCAACTTGTGGAAACTCCCTTCACATGCATTCGTTCATTGGAATTCACTAGCTTCTGAGTAAGCTTAGTCAAAGGAATTGCAATCTTGGAGAAATCCTGAATAAACCTTCTATAGTAGCCTGCCAAACCCAAGAAACTCCTAACTTCTGAAACATTGATGGGTCTAGGCCAACTAAGAATGGCTTCTACTTTCCTTGGGTCAACCTTGAGTCCATCCTTGCTCACAACATGTCCAAGGAAACAAACATTCTCAAGTCAAAACTCATACTTTGAAAGCTTAGCAAACAATTGATGCTCTCTCAAAATCTATAATACCATCCGAAGATATTCTTTATGCTCTTCCTCACTATAAGAATACACAAGAATGTCATTTATAAACACTATGACAAACTTGCCAAAAATGGCTTGAAGATCCTATTCATGAGATCCATGAAAGTAGTTGGCATATTAGTCAATTCAAAAGGCAACACTAGAAACTCATAGTGACCATATCTCATTTGAAAAGCAGTCTTAGGCACATCTTCATTCTGAATCATCAACTGATGATAACCAAACCTTAAATCTATCTTGGATAAATGACTAGCACCCTGCAGCTGGTCAAACAAATCATTTATCCTCGGCAAATGATACTTATTCTGAATGGTGATCGTATTGAGTTGCCTATAATCATTACACAGTCTCATAGATCCATTTTTCTTCTTCACAAAGAGCATAGAAGCACCCTAAGGAGAACTGTTGGGTCGAATGAATCCTTTGTCAAGCATATCTTGCAACTGAGTCTTCAATTCTCTTAACTCTACTGGTGTCATATGGTATGGAGGAATAAAAATCAGAGTAGTGCCAGGAAGCAACTCAATACCGAACTCAATTTCTCTATTCGGTGGCAACCCAGGTAACTCATTAGGAAATACATCCGAAAACTCACTAACAACAGGAATTTGCTCCAAGCCTTTTATTTCCTTGCGAGTATCACGGATGTATGCCAAATATCCTTGGAAACCTTTCCTCATCAATCTCCTCGCCCCAATGGCAGATATCACATTATAGGGTACTTCACTCCTTTCCCCTTGAAACTCAAATTCCTCACCCAAAGGTGGTTTAAATACTAACTTCTTCTCATGACAATTTATGGATATATAAAACTTAGACAATCAATTCATGCCCAAAATCACATCAAACTCAAGCACTGGCAACACAATCAAATCTGACTCTAAACTCTTACCATCTATGCTAACTACACAAGATGGATAAAAGTGTTGAACCTCTATCTCTTCCTCGAAATGAATAGATACAACCAAAATATTCTCAAGCAATACACATGGCATATTCAACTTGTTAGCAAAATAAGGCAAAACAAAAGAATGTGAAGCTCCTAAATCAAATAACACTCTCTCAATCAAAGCTTGGATCGGAAGAATACCTGTGACCACAGTGTTAGAAGTTTGCACCTCTTGCTATGTCAAAGCAAACTCTACCCGAATGTGTCTGAACTGCAGTCTGACCAACTGTCTGACCTAAACTTCTATCTCCCTCTGTAACTCTACCCAAAATACCTTGGCCTACGTAGGACTGCTGACCATAACTCTCCTATCCATCTGGACTGAAGCTTGAGAAATCTAAGGTCTAGCTCCAAAAGAAGGGTTATGGACAATCCTTAAGCAAGTGACCCTATTGTCCACACCTGTAGCATGCACCTATCCCAAAGTGACAAGTTCCTCTGTGAAGATTACCACACATAGGACAAGGAGGAATAGTAGTCCTAGGTGATGCTGAAATGGCAATACCATAACTCATCCAAGGTGCTGGTCTAGAGGAATGCTGGTCTAGAGGAATTCTGCCTTTGCTGAGATCTCTCTGAAGGTCCTCTATATCCACTCTGGGGAGCAAACTGAGGTGAAACATCAATACTCTTCATTCCACTGACCTATCTAGAGGAACTCCCAATCTTCGCTTTCTTTTTCTCTGCCCTTTCTGATCTAACCTCCATCTCTCTATTCTCAATCACTCTAGCTTTATCCATAAGCCTAGAGTATGAGTCAAACTTAAGAGCAGCTAGAAATTTAAACAACAGAGCTATGAGTCCTCTACGAAACCTCTGAATCCGTATTGCCTTTGTACGAACCAAAACTGAAGCAAATATACTCAACTGGCTGAATTTCTTCACATATTCTAAAACAGTCATTCCAGGAGTCTAAACCAATCTCTCAAACTCAATAGCTTTAGCCTCCCTCATACTCTTTGGAAGGAACTCCTCGATAACTCTTTTCTTGAACTGATTCCAAGAAAGACCTGCATTACCCTAAATACTCCTCCTGAACCAATCTTTAGCTTTAGCTTTCATTAAATAGCCAATAAACTCTATGGCTCTCTGGTATGAGATCCTCAAAATCTGGACCTTTTTCATCAATCTCATCTAGAAACTCTATAGGATCCACCTCTCCTCTATACTCAGAAGGTTTGAGCTTCAGGAACTGCTCAAAAGAAACCTCCTCAACTAAAGGCACAATTGGTGGTGGTGGTGGAGGAACCAATGGAGCAATTAGAACTACTGGTACTAGAGGTACCTGTTCTCTCTTTGCTGAGTAATGAACTCAGCTAAAACCTCATAGTTTCTTTGCAACTGATCCAATCGTTGAGCCACACCAACCACATCTTCTTATGGCTCTGGAGGAACCTCCTCACCTCCCACTCTACCCACTAAACCCTCCTCAGAAGGCAATTCTCGCCTAGGACGACCTCTACCACGTCTTTTACCTCATCCACGACCATATCTCGAAGGCATCGTTGAACTGATAAGGAAAACAGAGTAATTTTAGACTCATAACACTGGTTTAACATATATTTATTCCAAATAATACATAACATGACGAAACAAAATCCTATGCTTCGTAGTTATCTTAATCAAACATTCATGCTAGGGAAATTACACATCTATTTATCTATCTTATGGTTGAGAAACCTATAGCTCTGATACCACCTCTGTCACACCTTAAAACCACCGGTGCGATGGTCCTAGGGCAAAGGTAGGCATAAGGTCATCGTACACCCGTAGAACCCTTAGCTAACCTGGATCAAACATATAATACATATTAGCATCATGCCAAACATCCATATCTTATATAGCTCATCAACCTGATATGACATTTTCTCTTGTTCCTTACCGATCAAAAGATAATTCTAACATCAATATAGAACAAGAAAAAGTCTACAATGTCATCCATGGCAATAAAACAATAAGCAACATCACACACATCTACGGAGCTTCTAAAAGTATACTTCTCATAGACATGAATAAATATATATAATTTAACTATTATCCAAAAATATTTCATAAAAGAGTCTTCTTGTGAAGAAGAAAATCAAGAAACTCTATCTTCAGGATTAACTCTCTCTCGAGCTAAGCTAGAATATGAAATCTACAGAAGAGTGGTAAGCCTTCAACTCAGTAAAATGCGAACAATCAGAATGAATAACATATATAAAATACTTAAATAGCAAATCTTGAACATGTACCAGGGCACTAGAAAGAAATCTTAACATGTACATTAATATCATAAGTGCTTATAAAGGGTAGCACTATCCAATCATCTCATAATACATATATGAATATCAAATCATAATTCTTTTTAAGAACATAAATGCCTATAAAAAATAGCACTATCAAATAAACATAACATAGAACTGATATCATATCATAACGTTTGGGTAGCCTTGTTATCTTCACGTGGCATATATGCTTGTGCAGGCATATGCCTAGAGCTCGTGATCCTCTCTAGGTGGAACACTAATACTATACCCTATCAACCAGGTTTCCTCTGTGCACATTGAACCAGTGAATTAACTCTCATTGGGAAAAACATTCTATAATGTATGTTCTGTGATATACATATCATGTATTGGTTCAACAGTAATTAAAAGTGATCAAGATATCACAATATATGAATAATATATCATATTATACATAACAAAGGTTTATTAATAAACTTGGTCCAAGGAAAATAACCAAGTTATTATCAACATTCAGAAATTCTATTTAAAGAGGGTTTTAATAAATTGAATTCATAAATAACATATACATATATATATATTTGAATATAATATACTTTAGAAAAAATTCTCATATGGAGAATCACACACATGAAACGAAATTCACACTTACCTCTTAGCACTAAAAAGCTTTCTAGTCAAGCTCAACTCTTGCTCAAATCCAAAAAATCCTTAATTCCTTGAGTTCTCTTCTCCTAAATAAAAATTTTCAAAATTCCAAAATTTAGGGTTTTCTTAAAACATTCACATAAAATAATCCTCCATAAATTCTAAACTCCTTAGAATCTCTATAAACAAATTCTATCATTAATTTAATCATTAATAGAGGATGAATAATAGTTATAAAGAAAATCTACTATTCATAATACTATTCATCCAAAAATCATAAATCCTCATAACTACTAAATCTAACCATAAATATTAGCCATTAATGCTCACAAAAAATCACCCACAACTTAAAAATAACTATTTTAGCTAACAAAGAACTTAACTCAAGCTAGATAGAATATTTGAGAAAATTATTTTATTTTCTCCTCCAAAGAAATTTTCAAGAATTTGGCTTGAATTGATACTCTTATAGTTTTTAATTTGAGTTTTCTAGCATTAATAAAGCTTAATTAGAGTATTAAAACCTTATAAATGAAGAAAAATGACTTATGGTTGAGAGGAATAGAAAATGGAGAAGAAGAGAGAAGAAGAGAGAAGAAGGAAGAAAGAAAAATGAATGTGAAGAAAAGCTACTGCAAAAAAAAATCTTGAGTTTACTACTCACGTATACTGTTTACATGTACTATTCAAGAGCACTGTTCATGCGCACTGTTTATGACAGAAGCTGAAAAAATACTTTCGCAACACATGCTAAACCAGCTCTATCTTGAGCTGCAGAAGTCTAAATGTCTCGATTCTTTCCTTCCACTTAAACTAGATACATGAGGCTACAACATATCCCAAATTCTTTCTTTAAAGCCTTGACCATAAATCCTTAAAATTCTACACAAACATAAAATCTGAAATTCAAATTAAAACAAACAAATCTCACTTCCAAAACAAACATTATATAACAAATCTTATATACATCATTATAAGAATTTCATAATATATACAAGCAAAAGAAATCTCAGGTATTACAGAAAATGCCGGGTACTTCATAAAGTATGATTATGGTCTTTCAAAAGATGGATCTATGTTGTGTTTTGGATTGAATGGAGGATTAGCCAAAAGAAACTTTCAGCAACTATAACACTTTGTAGATGAAGTTGTTTCATATATTTTATATTTAGAAAAATAGCTTAAAATCCGCAAAAAGGATGAAAAAGATTTCCTTCAGGTAGTAATTGAAAGCGATAAACTTCTTGATGAAATGAGTTCATACATTCCGCCAGAAGTGGCCTATACCAGAAAGATTAAAAAGGTGGACTCGATAGATCATTCTCTCAAAGAGTATTTTATGTTACATCCATTCATCCATTGGCAAGAATATGGAGGTTTAAATATGAGAATTCCTTTAGAAATGGAAAAAAATAGTCTCCGCTACACAGATATAGGACTGATAGAAATTATCAAGATCAATAAAAACGATAATGATCTGTGTAAATCACTTCCAATTGTTCTGCAGGAATCCTTAGAGTTCTTGAGTTCAGACTCAAGAATAATTACCAGTTATATTATTAGCACAATTATGGATTCTGGTGAGGATGAAACTGTTCTTTATCCTTATCAAATTTGGGATCTTCATCCTGTTATGCTAAAGAATTTGTTAACTCACAGAAGGTTAATAATCATAACTTAAATTTTTATTTTAACCTGTATAAAAAAAAAAAAAAAAAAAAAAAAAAAAAAAAAAAAGCAAGATTATTACCCAAGCTATGAGAATTAAGAATTTCATAGCTAGCCTGGAGAAGGCAATCTATGCAAGTAATTATGTCCTTCTCGGAGATGGTAAAATATTTGTTACTATCTGGTCCTAATATATTCCCATTATAAGAGTATTGTCCGTGATTAAGGGACGAAAAAAAGCACAAAAATTATTTCTGAGACTAGTGGATTTAGATCCAAGTCTGGATTTCCAACCTAAAACCATGAAGGTCTGGAAGAAAGTTGCTCAGTTCAGAGAGCAATGTGTTGCAGAAAAAATGGCTAGGGATTATGCAGAACTAAGAGAAAGTATGGATGCCCCAGTCAGCAATTCACAAATGGAGTGACAAAAACGTCATCCATGACATCAGCTTCAGTGTGATAAATGAGGAATTGCTTTTCAAAAGTAGCTGCAAATATTAAAGCACTATCGGCCAAAGTAGCTCTAAAATTTGCAGTCCCAATCAAAAGAACTTATCTCTAGATAAGGACTCCTTAGCTGTAAAATTAAAGCAGTCATTGTCTTTATTTAATTATTATATTGAATACAGCTGGAGAACAGTACCAGAGCCATCGGCTATCCATTTATTTTTGTAGTTTTGTAAAGCTGGCATACTATTCCAGCTATCTATCTTAATTATTGTATTGTGCTAATTATTTTACTTTTGAGCTGGCAAACAGTAATACAAACACCAGTTTCATTTGTAAAAAGTCTATATATACCTCTTTAACTTATCGAAGAAGGGGAGAGAAATAAAATACAGAATTTCTTTAAGAAAAATCTTTTTCAAGTTTTTATCTGTATGATAATTTTGCTTTTATATATCTTTCATCCTTCAAAACGGTCTGATATCTAAGAGTGTTACAATAAGACCTAACCAAAAAAGGGCAGTAAGTCATATCCTTCATACCTCTTTGAAGGTATTGTTGGTGACAAACTTGGAAGGAGGGCTAAAGTTGTTGCGGAATCTTAATGGACTCGGTCTACAAATGTATATATATTATAAATGTTTTAAGTTTATGTTAAAAAGTTTATGTTTTCCAACCGATCTGCTAATAGAAATTGGCTTAGAGGTCTAGCATTAACTCAAGTTAGGAGGGAAGAGTTGAGTGCTAGTTTTAGACTACAAGATCCTTTCTTTGCTTCATATGAACAAAGAATAAGAGAATTACCTATTACTATAGGAAGGATTGAGAGGCCTAACAAAGAAGACAATGAACTTTAAAATTTTCTAGACCAAGAACTTAAATTTAATAAATTTCATTATCTAGAAAGGCTTGGTGCTTTTGCACGGTTATTGGATGACCAGTAATTCTTCGGGTTACTCTTATCCCGATTGTCATCACCTAGATCACGGTGTAGGTAAGAATTCAATAATAGGATTATTAAATTCTATTATAGATCGTTTAGACTCTTTAAATAATTTTATAGACAAACTGTTTAAAAATTTAGAAGAATTGACTCTTAGACATAGTAAATTTGAGGATTTTTTTTTTTCCTCGAGAACAAATGCCCTTTAGGTTTTGTTACCAACTCTTGCTATCACAATGAGTATAAGAAGCTGAAAGAAAACAGAAATAAAAGAAAAACCCTTTGAAATTTGTTAGGAGTAGCTCTCTGTAATTTTGCCTCTTACAAGACTAATTAGAGAAAGAGCATACTCGCATTAAATGATATCAGAGTCAAGTTATAAAGAAAAGAGGATTTTTAAATTTCTTTGAAAAGAGAAAAGGACTTTAGGGGGTTAAAATAAAAATAACAATAACTTTGGACAGTTAAAAACTGCCAATGAAAGTAAATTGAAAGTTTAAGAATTGTTATGTTACGTTTTAAAGATTAAAACTCGTATTAGTTAATATTTCAAGAATTACTGTGAAATTAACCCATATATTTGTTATCACTAATTGTTAGTTGTTTCATTAAAATTTAATATATATTAAAATATTATATCAAACACTCTTTTTATATATATTTATTTTGTTTTAAAATAATAATCATTATATATAAAAAAAAAATGAATAAAATATAATTTAATGGCATTATAATTATTAGAAAATATCACTTAAAATTAATATTTTTAAAACTGGACCTGTTAAAAAATCGATGAATACAGAGGGTCAGATATTCGATCGGGATCGAACTGATTAAATCGGAAAAATCGACATACATATATATGTATGTATAATTTGACATTTAAAATTGGTTCGATTTGACCGGTTCACCGATTAACTGACCAGTTCACTGATTTTTTAACCGATTTTTAGGAGACGATTTTTTGGAGCTGACATGACCGATTCTTAGTTTGATTTCTAATTTTTTTTATTCAACCAGTTGATTTGGTCCGATTTTAACAATAATACTTAAAATTATTTTGAATGAAAATAAAAAAATTATATAATATTTAAATTAATTTTATAATTAAAGTTACATTGAGTTTAATTTAGTTAAGTTAACATTCGCATCAAAATTAGAAAATTTAGAAGGGAGATGGCCCCTAAACTCAAACCTTTTCTTTTATGAATAAGCCAATTGCAATCTAAAATACGTATTTTCTTTTTATGTTTTTATGTGTGATGTCAATTATAATCTAAAATATAGATATGTTTATATCCACAACCAAACACACGTATGTGGTCACACGAGCCTACATTTCTTGCTTCCACGCAATTTTCAAAAAGAAATGAATCACTTCCACCAGTCTTATTCTTTGCCACGTTTTCATCACTCCAAAATTAATATCGGCATTGAGTAGTTTTTTTTAATCTAAAAAATTTCTTTTCTTTTTTTTAATTTTTTATTTTATTTTTTTATATATTATATTATCTATGAAAAATATTAAATAAATGATATATTATATAAAAAAATATAAAACATAAATAAAATAAATAAATAAATAGAAAATCTGAATTATTATTTTTTTACATGATAAATTAAAATTATTTGTACATAGATATAAATGTTAGAATAGTATTTTAAAATTTAAAAAATAAATAAAATTTTTCAATCCATAAATCATTATCTACTTACTGCAACCGCTCAATCAAACATATTCATCGTATCCATTATATAAATGCAACTCCTCCACCAACAAAACAAACTCAAGGCAAACGAAAATTATTTGTACACATGAAGAGATAAGAGAGAGATAATATATGTGCATATATGGAGACAATACAAAGAAAAAGAAGTACTATTAGTGTATTAATGTTTCCATGGCTAGCTCATGGACACATATCTCCATTTCTAGAGCTATCCAAGAAGCTTGCAGAAAGAAACTTCTATATCTACTTCTGTTCCACACCTATAAATCTGAACTCTATAAAGCCAAAACTATCATCTTCCAAATATTTATTTTCAATACAACTTGTAGAGCTTAATCTTCCATTATCTTTCCCTGAGCTTCCCTCACATTACCACACCACAAATGGGCTACCACCCCATCTCATGTCCACTCTTAAGAAAGCTTTTGATTTGGCTAGCCCTACTTTTTTCAACATTCTCAAGAGTTTAAAGCCAGATTTGCTTATCTATGATTTTCTTCAACCATGGGCTCCTTCTCTAGCTTTGTCTTTAAATATACCAGCAGTGAACTTTCTTTCTACATCCATGGCTATGGCTTGTTTTGTACATTTCTATAGAAACCCAGATGAGAAATTCCCTTTTCAACAGATTTATCCTTTAGGGTGTATGGGAAATAGAGTTTTGCAGGTGTTAGAATCATCTTCTGCTAATGGAAATAGGAGTTCTAAATGCTTAGAAAGATCTTTTCATTTGATTTTAGCTAAGACATTTAGAGAACTTGAAGGAAAATACATTGATTATCTTAGTATTAAGTTAAAGAAGAAGATAATTCCAGTTGGTCCTCTTGTCCAAGACCCTATAACCCATGAATATGAGAAAATGGAGGTAAATTTTATTATCAATTGGCTCCAGAGGAAGGAATGTTTGTCGACTGTGTTGGTTTCCTTTGGTAGCGAGTATTTCCTCTCCAAGGAAGAGATAGAAGAGATAGCTAATGGGCTAGAGCTTAGCAATGTGAATTTTATATGGGTTGTTAGGTTTCCTATGGGGGATAATGAGAAAAGAATAAAATTAGAAGAAGTATTGCCTGAGAAGTACATTGAGAGAGTTCAAGAGAAAGGACTAGTGGTTGAGGATTGGGCTCCGCAAGCAAACATATTAGCAAATTGTAGTGTTGGAGGGTTTATGAGTCATTGTGGATGGAGTTCAGTAATGGAAAGTATGAAATTTGGGGTGCCAATAATAGCCTTGCCGATGAATCTTGATCAACCATCAAATGCAAGAATAGTAGAGGAGGTTGGTGCGGGTATAGAGGTGAAGAGAAATGAAAAGGGAGGGCTTGAAAGAGAAGAGATTGCAAAAACAATAAGAATGGTGGTTGTGGAGAAAGATGGTGAAGATGTGAGAAGGAAAGCAAGACAAATGAGTGATATCATGAGAAAGAAAGGAGATGAAGAGATAGATGAGGTGGTGGAAGAATTGGTCAAACTTTGTGATATGATAGTTAATTAACTATTTGTAGCTTTTTATACTTTGATTTGTAAATATTCTTGCTATATGTTATAAGGATATTGTTATTATAGTAAAATAAAATCATACAAATTCATAAATTTTATTAATTAAAAAAAATATTAATTAATAAAATATTAATTTAATTTATTAATTTAAGTAAGAATTATAATAAATTATTATATAATAAAAATTATTAATTTATTAAATATTAATTTAAAAATATTTTATTATATTATTATTGTTACAGATTTTATGGTAAAATCGTATCACGATATTATTAAATTTATTATAATATTTTAATAAATATGAAGATATTTTATGATAAATTATGAAAACGAAATTAAAGAGATCACACCATCCAAAATTTTTGAATGAATCATGCGTGCAATAATAAAATTATTAGATAAAACAGGAGTATATTTTTTATATTCATATAAAAGTAATTAAAATGAATTTATATTTATATAAATTCACTTTTATATGAGTAAAAATAATATATTTCTGTTTTACTTAATAATTTTTTCGTGATTAAAATTAATTGACGATAATAGTATTAGATAAAAATATATAATATTAAATAAAAGTGGCACATTATCTTTTTAAAATGTTCAGCTTGGTTATATAAATTCTTTTTTACACTGAATATATAAACTTATTTCATACATAAAATTAATAAATATTGATATATTATATTTAATATAATTTTTTTTTATATTTTATCCCTTGAAAAAATATTTATACCATTTTCTACTTTATATTGTTATATTATTGCATATATATTAGGTAATAATTGTCTTATATATATGTTTTTTCCGAAGAATTATAAGAGAAATGACATCACAAAAATTAAATAAAATCTATGACAATACATCAATCAAATAAAAAGTCATCAAAATTGGAGGAAACCATTATGATTTATGTATACATATGAAAACTTGACCACTAAAAATAGATGGGTTTTGTTACTTAAAATGTAAAAAATCAACAAATAAATTTAATAGCATGTATATATTTACCTCAAAATTAATTTCTAATGATGACAGACACTATTGTGATCGATATTAGAATGAAAGGAGCAAAGAGCTCTGATGGACAGATGATTCTTCAACTTCTTCTGTAAGAAAAATCCTGAGAAACCCAAATGCAGGATTTTTCCTTTATTTCGCTTTTTATTTTTATTTAATTTCAATGTTATTTTCATATCCATTTATGCTTCTTTTATTGTACCAAATATATATTAATTATTTATTTGTTCATGTAGATTCAAGGTTTACACAACAAGAGCTTTCTGCCTGCAAACCAATTCTAACTCCAGGATTAGTACGGTTTTTGACATAAAAATAGATATGTTTTGTTCATTATTTTAAAAGAAACATTTCAACCATAAATATTTCAATTTTTTAAAGTTTATAATTCATAATTTATTGGTTTGAATCTTGGAAGGTTTATTAGAATGAGTAAAACAATCTTATTGCATAACTGAGTTAAAAAAAAAAAAAAAAATTCTCTCATTCATTATTATAATTACAATATTGTTTTAAGGAATAATAAAAAATATATATATATCTTGATCTGAAAAATAAAAATATAAAAATTTAGATAGAGAAATACCAAAATAAAATGCCTTCAATTTCTTATGATATTGAAGAGTCATATAAAATATATGAACTGACAATTAGAAATTAGTACGCTTTACGTAGTGGTGATTAAACTAAAATTAACCTTCATGTTTTTAAACAAATTTGATTCTTTAAATATCAATAATAAATTTAAAACTAAAAAAATAAACTTATAGATTATAAATAGTCTAAAACTATCAGATACTTCTATAAAAATGACTAATAAGTCCCATTAAAGAAATAAGAAACCCCAAAAGAGAAATTAAAAATAAAATAAACAATAATAAATTCATGTTAAAAAAGACATAGATTAACATATCCAAAGAAATTTCTATGTATAGAATAAAAAATTATGAAAAAAAAAAAAAAAAAAAAAAACAAGACTGATAAAAATAAAAATCGACAATAACTCAGTAAAAACTACGAAAAAAATTACAAAATTTCTTTAATTTTTTTTTTTTAAGATTTACAAGGGGACAAAACTCTTATAACGTTTATTGTTTTCATTTATAAAGTTCAAACTTAAGAATTTATTTAAGAAAAACGAGTACCTTATCACACAAAGATGTTGGTTAATTTCTTTAATTTTTAATAGAACAAATATGTGGATTTTTCAGGTCATTGCATCATTCAATATTTTTGGTGTTGTCTTCCTTCCTCTTGGCCTTGCATCCTTGTTTGCCTCAAAAAGTGTAATATTATTCTAAAGTCTCTTAATAATTGCTTGTGTCAATAGTTAATTAGCAAAATGATGTATTTGTTTTTTTAATTTCAATGGATAATCGTTACGACAAAGAATGTGTTCCGGATACTTTTAGCAATAACCCACTTGAATATATCCAGAACAGCAAATCTGACAAGATTTGTACTAGAAAATTGACTGTTAGTCCAATATTACTCAATTTTTCCTCATTATTATTTCTGGATAATTACATTTTTTTTTTCCTGGAAAAGTTCAAATTTATTGATTTATGCATATTTAGTTCCAAAACAAATGAAAAGTCCAATTTATATGTACTATAAACTTCTTAATTTTTATCATAATCATCGACAGTAAATATAAAATATTTCTAATTAATATGTATTTCTTTTAGATTTTGTTTGGTTCAAACATACTTGTGTCTAAAGAGGCAATTTATTTAAAAGTTATTTTTATGAAAGTTATTTATAATAAAATCTCTATATTAATATCGTTAGTGTTGGGATAAATATTATCTATATTTATTTATTCTTATTCATTATTGTATAGTTGTTGTAATTATCTAAAACTCTCTTGTATTCTTATCATAATAGGAATATATGTAAAATATATCATCAATAGAAGGTAACATTTTTCCCTCAAGCAGTACTCATAACAGTTGTGAGTATTAAACTAACCTATTAACATAAGTCGGACTATATAAAATTATTATATAATAAATGTTATTAATTTATCAAGTATTAATTTATAAATGCTTTACTGTATATAAGTAATTACATTTCATATAATAAATTATTTTCGACGAAATAAATAGAAATTAGTAATGCATATACCAATCTTCAAAGTATGATTTAAAAACTTATAAAATTTGTTTATTTTTCTCGCATTTAACTTGTTAAAATGTTGCTTCCAGATATGTAAGAAGTCGAAGTGACAAACAATTAAAAAGCAAAAATAGCGAAGAAATAGTTAGTACTTGTAAACCTGAAGATTCAGTGAATGGAAAGCGAATTGTTCCTCCTGGCCTCGTTGCATGGAGTTTGTTTAAAGAGGCAAATAAGGCCTCAGAGGTCAACAAAAAAGACTTTGCATGGAAAAGAGATAAAGAACGTAAAAATTTGGCTCTGATGTGTATCCTAAAAACTTTCAAACTGGTACTCTGATTGGTGGTGGAACACTCAATTCTAGCATAACAGTAAGCATCTCCTTTACACTCGATTTCATGCTTCTTTTGTTTTCTGAATAAGTCTCGCCTACATAAATTGTGTACATTAATCCAATATGATAATAATATATGAAAAATATTGATATCTTGTATTAGAGTAAAAAATTGGACATAAATATCATTTTATTTAAAATATTCTTCCATTTATGGATTTGGATGTATGAATAAAGTTATGTTCATGATGTAGGCAAAATTTTTTGTTGTTATCCTCCTCTTTACATTACTTAGTGCATGAGTTCTACAGTCCGAGAAATAAAAATTAATAATGGATGTCAAATAGATATATTAAAACTTTAAGTTAAACTAATAATATGTTTTTTTCTTAACCAATAGTTAGTCTGATTGGTAAGAGAGATTGTTTCTCTTATTATTGATCAGAGTATAATTATCAAAGTCAGCTTTCCTGAATACATAGGCCGAGTATAAGAGTATGTCATTGGACTCACCCAAACATTATACTTTATCTTGGTTGATGCATAATTTGATCCGATGATATATTTGCTTGACTAAATAAAATAATAATAATAATAATATGATTTTTCCTCTTTTCTTTTGTTGGGTATATTAAATAACTCTAATATATGTTCTAATATAAGTCATAATAGATAATAAACCTTTGCAGTGGGTCTAATGGGCAAGAGTTCGTTAACTGGTTTAACCCTAGTGTAAACCTATATATATGCTAGCTGGGGGCAGCATGCTAGGTATTCCAAACTAAATACCTAGGGTGTAATGTTTCAAGCAATCGTATATTGCTTGACCTAAAACCCTAACAATCTTAAAGCATTAGATTTTCTAATTTTTGGATTCAAGTTTTCTTATTCTAATTTGAATTCAAGTTTGTTATTTTTTATTCAAGTTCTAATTTGATTAATTAGATAATCAAATTTATTGTTCTTGATTCAACTTATTGATTAAATAAAAAAAAATTAAGTTAGAGTTGAAAATATCACTTTGCACGGCAGATATCTTGGCCTTCCGTCCATAATTGGAAGGGCTAAGAAACAGGTATTCAAAGCAATTCAAAACCATGTATGGAGCAAATTGAGAGGTAGAAAGAGCGCATTATGTCAAAAGCTGGGAATTGGAGGTGTTGATCAAGACAGTACGTAGCTCAAGCCATTCCAAGCCAGCCCTTAGACGTTCTTTAGTCATCCCATCAAGCCATATCGGTGAAGCGAAAAAAAAAAAAAAAAAAAAAAAAGATTTGAAATTGGTTTGGTTCGATGGTTGGTTTGATTAAATTATCGGTTTGATTCATTAGTTTGATCCAAATTATTGGTTCGCTTTAATCATCGATTCGATTTTATTAGTTCGTTTCGATTATCGATTAGATTCAATTACTAGTTTGATTTAATTATTAGTTCAATTTAATTGGTTCAATTCAAGTGCACTTGTTCCTACTTTTTCTTCTATATAATTTTTGCTATTTAATTGTCTATTTAAATATATAGAAGAATGGATAAACGTGTTCCGATTGAGATGGTCAAATTGAAAATCTTTAGTGGATTTGAATTTAATTCCTTGGAGCGAAAGACTCAATTTGGACTGAAATATGAAAATATATTATACACTGTTTTGAGTATTTTTGTTGATACAATGGAGGATGTTGATGAATTTCAATGGAACAAGGATGATGACTTTTGCAAGGACTATCTATTGAATTGTCTTTCTGATCGGTTGACAGAAGTTTTTAGCAAATATAACACTGCTAAAGAAATATGGGATAATTTAGATGCTCAATTTAGAAAGAAGGAGGAATTGTCAAAAACTCACCTAGTTGACAAATTCATGGATTTTAAATTTAATGAAAATATGGAAATCACTCCTCAATTAACTGATCTAGAAAATCTGAGATCTAAATTAAATGAAAAGATCATCATTTGTGATGCCTTCTTAGTTGAGGCAATAATTTACAAACTACCTTCTGCATGACACACTTTTAAAACTGAAATGTATAGAAAAAAGGTGCAAGTGAGACTGGATGATCTCAAACGATTTATCAGAATCGAAGATGAGAATAGAGCTAGAAATAACTTGGAAATTGTCAAACAACAGCAATCGGCTGCTAACACAATCACACATTCTAAGTAATTTTCTAAAAAATCCAAGTCGACCAAAAATAAACCCCCAGGTTGAAGGCAAAAAAGACTATTTCTAAGAAGAAAAGGGGCAAGTGTCACAACTGTAGGAAATGGGGTCATTTCATTGCAGAATGTAAGGCTCCTCTAAAAACTAAATCTAACACACTAAATAAATAAACAAATATGATAGTACAGAATACTGAGCCTCAGAATTTCATTGTTATGATCAGAAAAAGTGGAAAGGCCAATACTTCTTCAGAATGGTGGTTAGATACAGGAGCCACATATCATGTTTGTAAGAACAAAATGCAACTTGATGATGCTACTGAAGACAACGAGACTATCGTTGTGGCTAGTGGAGATAAAGAAATAGTGACTCACACTGGTACAATAAACATAGCGCTCTCTTCAGGTAAAATTCTAACTATAAAAAATGTTAAAGTAGTTCCATCTATCTTAAAGAATTTAATTTCTATCAGTCTTTTAGATATTGTTGGCATGAACACTTTAATTTCTAATGGTAGAGTAACTTTGTCTGTTAACTCTTGTTATTTTGGATGTGCTTATTTGGTAGGTGGTATGTATAGACTGAGTTTAGCAAATGGAACAGTTAGCCATGTTAGTTCAAATTTAATTGATCCAAAAATATTGCATAATCGATTAGGACATGTGAACTATAAGAAAATGGCTAAACTAGCTAAAACTCATAATATACCATTAGATACCTCGATCAAATTTAACAAATGTGAAGTGTGTACTAAACTAAAATTACTAGAAAACTTTTTTAGTCGTTTTTTAGGAGTACACAACTTCTTGAACTAATACATTCTGACTTATGTGATTTTAAAAACTTCACAACTAGAGGAGGTCGGAAGTATTGGTAACATTTATAGATGATTTTTCTAGATTTTGTCATATTTATCTGTTAAAATCTAAAGATGAAGTATTTCACAAATTTAAAATTTTCAAGAATCGTGTTGAAAATCAATTAAACTTGAAAATTAAAAGACTTAGGAGTGACAAATGAGGAAAATACAAATTGACAGAGTTCAAGGAATTTTGTAACTCTCATGGCATAATACTTGAAACTACTGCTCCTTACT
Organism: Aleurites moluccanus; assembly: GCA_948193065.1. Classification (NCBI taxonomy): domain Eukaryota; kingdom Viridiplantae; phylum Streptophyta; class Magnoliopsida; order Malpighiales; family Euphorbiaceae; genus Aleurites; species Aleurites moluccanus. The sequence goes on along the minus strand of CANXYC010617132.1, from coordinate 4,988 downwards.
CACCCCAATCTAATGGCATAGCTGAACGTAAGAACAGGACGTTAACTGAAATGTTAAACTCTATGTTATTGACAGCTGGCATACCTTCTTGTTATTAGGGAGAAGCAGCTTTGACTGCATGTCACATCCTGAATAGAATGCCACATTCTAAGACAAATTCAATACCTTATGAATTATGACATAAACATCCTTGTAGATATGATACTCTAAAGACTTAGGGCTGTATAGCTTATGTTAGGATACCAGACTCTAGGAGACCAAAGGTAGGACCTAGGACCAACACATGTGTATACCTAGGTAGTGCAGAGAATAGTGCAGCTGATCGGTTCTTGGATCTATCTGCCAATATGGTTATAGAATCTAGGGATGCAATATTTTTTTAGGATAAATTTATAAAAGATCAAGGATTGACTTTACCTAGTACTGTAGAAATTAACTCAGAACCTTTAATAGAAATTGCACCTAATTCCTCTGACACTCCTCAAATTAATGAATCACTACCTTTAAGAGTATCTACAAGAGAGAGAGTTCCCAAAACGTTTGGTGAGAATTTTATCACTTACCATTTAGAGGACGATCCAACTACTTATAAAGAACCGATGAGATCTAGGGACTCCTTGTTATGGGCAGAAGCCATTGATGATGAAATGAGTTCTCTGTTACAAAATCAAACTTGACAACTAGTCAATTTGCTAAAAGGGGCTAAGATTATAGGTTGTAAGTGGATTTTGAAGAAGAAACTAAATCTTGACGAATCAATAGCACGGTATAAAGCACGTTTAGTAGTTAAAGGGTATACTCAAGTCTATGGCATAGATTATTTTGATGTATACTCACCAGTCTGTCATTTGACTACGATTAGAATTCTTCTTGCATTGGCATCTATTGAACACTATGATGTGCATCAAATGGACGTAAAAACAGCTTTCTTGAATGGAGATCTAACAGAGGAAATCCACATAAACCAACCTGAAGGGTTTATCATGAAAGGTTTCGAGAACAAATTTTGTAAATTAAACAAATCTTTGTATGGTCTAAAACAAGCACCTAAATTGTGGCATCAAAAATTCGACAAAGTTGTAAAGAGCTTAGGATTTAAATCCAGTTATTCTGATAAATGCCTTTCTTCCATTCTGTGTCGAATAAGGTTGCGATTATTTGCTTGTATGTGGATGACATGTTAATACTTGGTACAGATCTTTCTACTGTAAATGAAGTAAAAGGCCAATTAACTAAAATCTTTAACATGTCAGATCTTGGTGTAGTAGACACCATTCTTGAAATGAAAGTAAGTTTTAGAGGGCAAGGTATCACCCTTAGCCAAACTCATTATATTGATAAACTACTTTCTAAATGGGGATACAGTGAGTGCAAAGTGGCCGAAACACCATATGACCCTACTAAAAGACTAAGCCCTAATGAAGGAGCTAGTGTGAATCAGTTGGATTATTCCAAACTTATTGGTAGTCTCATATATGCAATGAATTGCACTAGACCAGACATAGCCTTTACAGTTGGCATGCTGAGTTGTTTCACTAGTAATCCTAGTCAAGAGCATTGGAATGCCTTAACGAGGCTAATGAGATATCTTAAGGGTACTCTAAATTATACTCTATGCTATAATGGTCATCCTCCTATCTTGGAAGATTTTTCTGATGCATCATGGTGCTCAAAATTTGGAGACAGTAAATCTACTAGTGGTTATGTTTTTACACTGGGTGGAGCAGCTGTGGCATGGAAATCTAAAAAATAGACTTATATTGCTTTGTCGTCTATGGAATCAGAACTATCAGCTCTAACTTCGGCAGGAGGAGAAGCATAATGGATAAGAGATCTGATCCTGGATATTCAATTGACTTGTCTAAAGATTAATTCTTTAAGTTTGTTCTGTGATAATCAAGCTACAGTTTTAATAGTGAAAAACTCACTCTTTAATAGTAAGAGGAGGCATATTAGGCTGAACACATGCAACGCTGAATTATCTAATAGAACAAGGTATTATCATTTTGGTTGATGTGCGATAGAAAGATAATATTGCAAATGCACTCACAAAAGGTTTGAACAAAGATCGAATATTCAAAATTGTAGGGGAAATGGGGTTAATAGCTATATGAGACAAGCATTAACCTACATCTGTGTTATTTTGAATTTTTCGAATCTCCCTTTGGTGATTAAGATAAGCACTTGATAGTGTTTTGATGCTTACAATTGTCAATATATCATTCCACATTTGATGATATATCATTTTGGGCGAATTGTCTCATTCCACATTTGATGAGATAATTTATCTCCATTTGGAAGTTCTGTCCTGAGCGGTTGTATCATTCCATACTTGATGATATAGCTTAACTAGATTTGAACTTGACAGCTATAACATTCCACATAAAAATATGAAATGGTTCTTTTGGAAAAGAAATTGTTTAGGTCTTGTTCTTATAAGGAAACTTGACATAGATACTTATTGGTTTTGACATTGATGCATATTATTATTGACATTAATGTATTTGTTGGTATTGATGCTTAATTGACATTAATATATCATTATTTTCAGTCATTGTAGTATTGTGCTAGGTTCTTTTGGATGAACTAGACACTTTAAAAAGTTATACAAATGATTGAATTCATATAAAATTCATATTTAATAACTTATAGGAAATGACGAAAATAAAGGAGCAGAGCTGAATTGGACTTCTGATGAGGATGATCTACTTGATAAATAATTCCTCTATAGCTCTGGACTGTGTGGGAATATTATATTTTTTTCAGTTGAATAAATAGTTCACTTATAAGTGAAAATGCCCATTTTGACTGGACTGTGGGGGACTATTATATTTTTTTCAGTTGAATAAATAGTTTACTTGCAAGTGAAAATGCCAATTTTGATTGAACTTAGTTAAATTCTAAAACTCTATGTTGGTATACTTATTATTCAAATATATTTAATTTATTTGCTTCAATTTAGTCTGTTTTTAAAATTAATAGTATGCTTAAAGAATTCATATTTTGAGTAATAAATCTTTTTGTGATATAATGATTCAATATTTTATTTTGAACATTATATTATCTATCTATTGAAAAGTGTTATATGAAAAACATAAGAAGAGATTGTTGGGTATATTAAATAACCCTAATATATGTTATAATATAAGTTCTAATAGATAATGAACTTTTGTAGTGGGACTAATAGGTAAAAACCAATTAACTGGTTTAACCCTAGTGTAAACCTATATATATACTACTTGGGGACAGCATACTAGGTATTTCAAACTAGATATCTAGAGTGTAATGTTTCAAGCAATCGCATATTGCTTGACCTAAAATCTTAATATTTTTGGCTACCGTTTCTCAAGTAATATAAAGAATTTTGTGAGAATTAGGATTGAATTTTTTTTTTTTTTTAATTCTCAATTAATATATATGTATATGTTGATTTTGCATTTAGCAGTTGAATGAACAAGAGGATCTCATAGTTTGGATGCGTAAAGCAGCATTGCCAACTTTTTGAAAACTATATGGAAGGATAGAGACAGACCTTCAAGCTAATGATGAAATTGAAGTCCAAATACAAAACAACTATAATTATTATGGTTATGAGGGCAAAAGGAGGCTTGTTCTCTCAGCCACCACTTGGATTGGTGGAAAGAATGATTTTCTTGGCATTGCATATCTATTTATTGGTGGATTAAACTTACTTTTTGCAATAAGCTTCATACTTATTTATGTTTTCAAACCCAGGAGAGTTAATTAATGTCAATATTAACAATAAATTATCATTGTAAATAGTAATTTTAAATGTTTGATATGGTTCCTTTTTCCTATGTGATTTTAACTAAAAATAATATTTATTTTAATCCATCTCATAATTTTAGTAAAAATAATATTTATTTTAATTTTAATTAAATAAAATAATTAATTTTTATTTAGTAATTAATTTAATTTATTTTTCTATTTAATTTAAAAAGTTATTTTTTTAATTAAATAAAATTTTAGAGATTAAATTATAATTTGTCAATTACTTTTTAAATCATTTAGAGGCCAGAGACAAAAATTAACGAAGAGAATGAGCAGAATTATATGTTTTAATAATGTTAGCGTCAAAATTATATTTCGAAAAATATTAAAAATTGATGTACTCCTCAAACATAGTCTAAATGTACATAAAAACAATACACAACAAATTAAAAGAAACTTTAATTAAAAGATTAATTATAATAAAATCTCTATATTTTGATCGATTATATTAAAAAATCCATATATTTTTAAAATTATATTAAAAAGTCTTTATATTTTTATTATATTAAATTCGAGATTTTTCTATTAAAAAATTTATTAAATATATGTAAAATAATTATAATATCTCTTATTTTCAATCTAATTTTCACTCAAATACCATCACTCTCAATATCACCAAAATTTTATTCTTTACCATCATCATACCACCACCACCGTTACCATCAAATTTAATATTATAAAATTTAAATCAATTAAACTTAAAATCAATTAATTGAACAAATTTTGGTACTTCACCTTCTTCCACAATCTTTTCCCTTTCCCCTCCTTTGGATAGCTCACTTGATGCATTTCCATTCTTTCATATACAAACTCTGTGACGTCATTGCTTTGCTTCTCAATACCCATCATCTCTTAAAATCAACACAACAATTTCTAAAATTAAAAACCTTTAAAATTTATATATAGGCAACGAAATGAGAACCCAAATTGTAGAATCATCCAAAATTCAAAATTTAAAGAGTTATTGAATTTAATTTAAAATAAAAAAATTCTCACTTTAGATGTTCGATTATCTAGAAATTCCTAATCTTTCTTCTGTTTTGTCTTCTTTTTTTTTTTTTTTTTTTTTTTTTTTTTTTTTTTTTTGTTTTTGTGTTTTAAATGTTAACTCAAATGGTTTTGCGGTGAAGGGTGGTAAGTTGTTGATGCAGGGGATTTTTTTGTATAAAGGGGCAATGATACCAAGTAAAAAGGGC